>APFE031135535.1:0-10367 GCA_000404065.3 Pinus taeda
TGTTTCGAAGGCTTTTATAAAAACAAATATTATATATATAGGCTCATTGTCATGATAGAGTGAATATACGTTAATTTCACCCAAGTATGGTAATGAAAAGAAGAACATGAGTGTACATTATTTACAATATTGGTTGAATCCTTAATATTTATTTGAGGAGGATATATTTATATATAATCGTACTTAACCTCAATTCATTGGATTTCGTCAAAGAAACCTTTTCTACCACGTTTTGTCAAGGGGATCACCCTATAAAGTGAATTCCTTACATTAACATGATGTCATCTGTACAGTTTATGGGCAGAAGCCCTACACCAACTCCCAAACAAAATACCTAATCTGATGCACCACTCATAAGGGTAAAATTAATATTTCGAAACTATGAAACCCTGGCAATGGAACAATGGCACCGTGACCAAATAAAAGCACAAATCAACCTCGCACAAATATATGGTCACAAATTTAACATAGATTAAATGGAAACACCATAAAATATATGGTCACAAAACCAACAGAGATTAAATGGAAACTCCATAAAATTAACAAACATAAAATTAATGTAGCTATTGAAACCTAAAATGACATATACTTGAAACTTCATAATGGGAATAAGCGCACTCAAATCAACTAATTAAAACACCTTATCTCGCACCATCAAATATCTAATCCTGCACTATCAAATACTTAACATTCAAATGGAATGTAGGGAAGAAATCTTAAATAAAAACTCACTAACGAAATAAATAAGGATTGAGTTAATTATGAGAAACATAAAAACTTATGATTAATGTGGCATGACCATGACCATGACTGTAGACATTTCCTAACCCCCAAGCCATGTTTTATTAGATGAGGGTAGATGTTTGTGGAGGGAAACTGTTTCAAACAAAAATTTCATTAGAAGGACAACTCATGCAATTTTGAAGAGGGCAAACATTTTAAATATAAATTTCATATTATTGATAACCCTTAGCCATGCTAGTGAAACCCCATTTCGTAATTTTTTTTAATAAATTAAAGCTAGAAATAGACTTAATAAATTGAAAAACTATTCACTAACCTTTCATAGTGTCCATTGGATAACGTTAGCAAACTAATACACGTTTGGTGGACCAATGACATCAACAATCATAGATATACACATATTCGTGTTTTGACGTTCTAAGAATGGTGGGCAGAGATTTGTTTGGATTAAGTTCTCATTGGGCAGGGCAAGCAAGTCTTCATATCTCTGAAGCCTCTGCATTTCAAACGTTCCTTTTATTTGTTTTTAACGGAATTTTACCCCCCCCCCCCAAAAAATAAAATTACCATTTTGGTGTTTCATGAGCACAGAGGACAAGGTTTCGTGAGAACAAAGGCAGAGGCAACATGAGCACAAAGCAGTGTGAGGCAGTTAACTTCTAAATAGGTAAACGTTTAGAGCATAGAAAACGCTCAGAGGAGCCAAGGCGTAAAGAGCAAGGAAATTTCAGATTTTGTGGAAACAAATCATCTGGGTCAAGTCAAAATTGCTTCAATAGACAAAACAAGAAAGTGGATTTGGGTAAACGCAAAGCAATATGAGAGTATTTTAAGGCGTAAATTTGATTGCCTTAAATGGGGACAAATGAGAAGAAAAACAATCAAGAGAAAGAAAATAAATAAGAGAAACAAAAATAAAGAAGAATCAATCATTTACAGTACCGCATCTACACCTCTTAGGTCATCAAATATATCTGTCCAAGAACTGATGAAGGCCAGTAGAAGGCTGGAGATTTTGGAAGCTAGAGAATAGGAAAGGGACCGCAAAATTTCAGAGATCAGAGTTGCAAACTGATGCCTAATGGAAGATAATAGAATTTTGAAAAAGCAGGTAACAATGTTACAAGAGGCTTTAGAGACAGGAAAACAAGAATGACAAATCATGAAGATAGCATGGCAAAGCATGAAAGGATTAATAACAAAAAACATATATGTGATAATTTCTAAACAAACTCAGTTATATACACAAGTATCTCAACAAACAAACATTTCCAAATAGAAGGCAAAAATGAACAGCGGGAAAGATAGTCCAAAAGAAGTCAAACCTAGAGCTGAAGACGCTACTGGTTAAATAAGGACAGAGGAAGAAGATGCAAGAGCTCGTAGAGCACAGGAAATAGAACATAAAGAAAGACATGACAAGAAAACAAACTTTATTATCAAGGGAATAAGAGATTATGGGAAGAATGAAAGTACTCTTAATTTGAAAAGACTTTCTGAAAGAGAAACTCCATTGGAAAGGACAAATTTGTCAAGCAAGAAGGGTTGGGAGGATATGTGAAGAGAGGGCTCGACCCATAATAGTCACCATGGCAAGCATACAAGACAAACGACAACTTTTGGGCAAAAAGAAACTCTTGAAAGGCTCATAATTCTTCCTCGATGAAGATTTAACCAAAAAACAACAAGATGAGAAAAAGGGATGAAGTGGAGAAAAATAGAACAACAAGAAATGAAGGGAAAAGGGCATGGTTGTACAATGGGAAAGCCATTATTGTAGTTTTTTGGCCTCCAGGCAAATCAGGGCAGCAAGTTGGCAGTAAAGAAAAAATAGAGAATTCAATAATAGAGCAACATGAGCAACATGTACAAATAGGGGTGAAGACTCAAATTTGAGTCTTATGTGCCAAACTGCGTAGCAGTCAAATCCTACCCAGGTATACCTAAGTTTAGTTTGTTGGAATTGTAGAGGTTACCCTTAGAGGAGAGAACCTGGGTTAGGGCCTATTGCGGAAGGTAGAGACATAATTTGTCTCACGGAAACTCATGAGCATGATGGTTGCAAAACTCTTGTGTTTGACAGTTATTTGAAGTTGGCAGTTTGGAACAAGGTAGCTGAAAATGGAAAAGGGTATGGGGGAATACTAGTTTTAGTGAAAGAAAAAGAAGGTTGTCACATTCAATTAATTAAAGAAGATGCAAATAAACAATATTTATGGTTGAAAATATCAGAGAATGAGAATCACATACGAATTGCAGCATTCTATTTTTCCCCTAAAGTCTCAAAAACTTACAAAAATAAGGGGCTTGACAACAAGAATCTGTATGTAGCTTTAAAACAAAATATTGTCGTGTACTCTCAGCAGGGAGAAGTTCTTTTAGTGGGATATTTCAATGCTAGAACAATAAATAATTGAGCTAGCATTCTTTGTTGCAAATAGGATCACAATCCTATTTGGCTCACTGAAGAGGAGAATCTCGAATGGGTGAGGTGTTTAGAAGATGACAAAGTTAGCAATCATTTTGGAGAAGAGTTGCTTACACTGTGTGGGGCTTTCAACTTAATTATTTACAATGGTCTAGATAGATGGAAAAGGTCGGGGAACTTCACTTGCAACACATACAATGGGGAAAGTGTCATTGACTATGTGATGTGTTCACAAAGCTTAATAGAAAAGATACATGACGTTAGTATTGGAGAGCATATTTGGGACTTAAAATCAAACCATTACTCAATTTATATAAGGTTATCATGGTTAGAAGAAAGGCAACATAGGAGGAAAACCCAATGCTCTCGACAATCACTATCAAGGGGCAAAATTCTTCTAACACAAGAAAATGGTACTATCCTCAAGACAATGTTAAAGAGATTAATTCGGAAGGAGAAAACTGGTTTCAAACGCTTCAACAGTCATGAGTTAACAAACATAATTCAAAGTGCACTTAAGAAGTGCAAAAGAGCAAAAAATAGGAAATCAGAATCAAATCGTTTTCCTGTAAATGCTTGCTTTGATGAGGAATGCAAAATGGAAAGGAGAACCTTGAAAAAGGTAAGAAAGGAGAAGATGAATGTAAAGTTATATAAGCAGATACTAAAAAGGAAAAAAGATGGGTTCATGCAAACAAGGAGGGAAGTGTTAATACATTTAAGCAAGAATAATCCAAATCTTTTATGGGAGGAACTGCAACCAAGAAAGAAGCAAATTGAAAATAATATTACAACCAATCAGTGGTTTGAATATGTAAGACAACTCTACAAGAAAGAATCCGAGGCGGAGTCCCCCTAGGATCGACACAAATTCAAAGCTCTTCATATTACAGGAGGTGGAGAATGGAATTAAGAAGCTGAAAACAGGAAAGGCAAAGGACTTGGTTGAACTTCAAGCAGAATATCTAAAATGGGGAATGAATGCTCTTGCACCGCACATCATGGAAATATTCAACAACATCATTCAACAAGGATTCCCAAGGGACTTGACAACTAGCCTAGCAATACCCCTTTTTAAAAGTGGAGACATTAATAATCCATCCAACTATAGAACAATTATGATCAATCCTTTGTTTGCAAAGCTTTTCGGTAGCATGGTAGAAGATAAAATTAGCAAGTGGGTAGAAGTAAAAGAAAAGAGGGCAAGAGAACAAACGGGTTTTAGGCCGAAACATTCTACAATGGATCATGGCATCACGTTGAGACACATTGTTGAAAAGGTTTGGGAGGACAAAGAAGAAGTATTTTGTTGCTTTGTTCACTTCAAAAAAGCATTTGACACAATCCCTAGGGATAAGTTGTGGCGTAGGATGGAAGAACTTGAAATTCGTAAGTATTATAGAGCCGTTGTCCATAGACTTTATGAAGAAGTGAAAGTCAAAATTACAACCTCAACAGGTATTTCATAAAGCTTTAGAAATGACATTGGAGTCAAGGTTGCCCTCTATCCCCTACTCTTTTTGGTCTATATAGTGATAAATTGGAAGAGTGACTAAATATGCAAGGTGGAGATGGTGTTCAGTTGGGGGAGTTTGTGATAAAGCTTCTTTTATATGCTGATGATATTGTATTGATTTCTAAATCGGCCCATCGATTGCAAATGCACTTATATTCCCTTGAGCATTTTTGTAGAGCAGTGGGGATGCAAGTCAATACTAGCAAGACCAAAATAATGATTTTTTCTAATAAGAGGAAGCATAGCCAACATACTTTCTCCTTTGAAGACAACATTCTTGAAGAAGTAAATGAGTACAAGTACCTTGGGATTGATTTCAACAACAAACTCAATTGGGAGGACTGCAGAAAGAAGAGAATTTTAGGAGGGTAGAAAGCATTATATGCTCTTTAAAACAGACGTAGAGAGACAAAGTTATGGGATTGGAAAACGATTAAAGTGCTTTTTGGGCTCCTATTTGGTCCAGTGATGCTATATGGGTGTGAATTGTGGGCTAGTAGCACTCCCGTCTCAAAATGGAAACAAATTGAGAAAATCCAAAAACGATAGATCACGAGCAAGTTAAAAATAAAAAGTTCAGTACTTTATGAGATAATGTTGAGTGAAATAGGAGCAACTTCCATTGAAGCGATTGCTATGGTGCGGCTCATAATATATCTAAAAAGAATTGAACAAATGAGAGGAGGTAGATGGCCTAATGTTATCTTCAATGAAGGCATGAGTGAAAGAAAGAAAACACGGATGAAACAAAACTACACATGGATGCAAAAAAGGAATATCTACCTCAATGCTTGTCCCACAAATAGCAAGGAGCTAAAAGATTTTGTTATGGAGAAGTTTCATAAAAAGGTATGGGGAAATGAGTTGGGTAGAAAGAAGAAATATTACATTTAGGAATTCAACCCTAGGTGTGATCTACAACAAAAAGAGTTCATTGGAGCTAGCATTTCATGGAGGGCAAGGCTTCTTATTCCTCAATTAAGGACCAACTCACATCAACTTCAGTGTGAAATAGGACTATGGAAAAGGCCTAAAGAAGCTTGGGAAGAACGAGTGTGCACATTTTATACGTCGGGGGCTATGGAATCGGAAAAAATTCCATTTTGGAATGTGATGCATTCAAAGACATCAGAGAAAGTTATGAGAACATGTTAGCATAATTTCTTGGCATTGTCTTTTTAGCGAGGGGATTGTTGGAAGGTTGGGTCAACTCATCACCAATTTGAATTGGAAAAGGATTCAATTGCAAAAAGTGAAAAATAGGGAACTAATGGTCTCATAGACTATTTTTAGTCTCGTGGACCTTAAAATATCATTTCATTTCAAAAAAAAAAAATTCTGAGATTATTAAGGCTTGACCATTCATAATTTAAAGAATTAAAATTCTTCAAACCCAATTACAATATAAACATATTAACTAATAAATTAATATATTAGAATTATAAACGAACTAATATTTTCTACACAAATTTAATTAATAAATGTTTCATTACATGAAATATCTATTTAATTCCATAAATTTTAATGTGTAAAGTGAGAAAACAATTTAATCAAGTACTACCTAGTAACTAGTACCTGTGGCTCAGTTTATATATAGGGAAATTGAAATCTGGATTGTTGAAAGGTGAAACTGTTATGAAACCATATAACTTTATTTAGTGATAGGTTTCAGTTAGGGAACCAATTTTTTACCAACAACTAAATTAATATATCCATTGACCCAATTTTTGGGAAAAAATTGGTCAAAAGTCGTTGTAACCCATGCAAATTTTTTTTTTTCAAAAAATCTTGTAGATGCAGTGCTTGAATCATGTTTTTGATGGTGGAAATGGATTCAACACCATAAAAAACGTTTAGGGCACCTGAAATTATGAATTTTGACAACTTTTACTTGGATTTACAAAAATCTTTTTCAATTTTTTTTCAAAAAATCTTGTAGATGCAGTGCTTGAATCATGTTTTTGATGGTGGAAATGGATTCAACACCATACAAAATGTGTAGGGCACCTAAAATTATGAATTTTGACAACTTTTACTTGGATTTACAAAAATCCTATTTTTCAAAATATAGCCGGAATTTCCATAACTTTCTAGGCAAAAAAACATAATTTTATGGCAATCTTGGAGAGTTTGTTTTATGCTCACCGTTGTAATTAATAGAAATAGAGCAAAAATCAAAATCTTTATGAATTTTGTTGAAATTCTAAATTTATTAATTCTCTACAATTTAAAAATAATAATTTAGTAATAATATTTAAAAAAGAAGAAGAGTAGCAATGCTAATGTTTATTGAATAGTTTATATTTTAATTTTGAATTAAAATCATTATTATTTAAATAAATCTATTCAATATATTTAAAAATCTCAAACCACTTAACTTATACAATTTTAACAATTAAAAAATTATTTTAATATTTTAATATTAAATTTAAATTTATACAAATCTTCATATATTCACACTTTAAAAAATAAATATTATACTGTAAACTATAAACAAAATATAATGTAATAAGATAACCAAATGTAATTGGGCTAAGATAAATAAAAGATATTTGAATTTGATAAGGCATGTGAATAAAAGATATGTGGAATTACTTCACTCGAATGATTTTTTTTTTTTTTATAAAATTAGGTAAATAGATAAATTTTCAAAACCTCTAATCTTGAAGGTGTCACATGTGAGAGAGAAAGACATCTTTTGTGGTGTTAAAAGTGCCCAACCAAACTTGGGAGCTTTCACTTGGGTGTTAAAAGTGATCCAGGGTTGATTTATGAAAAAACTTCGTGTTTCTTTCTCCTTCTCTAATCCACTGCACCCTCAATTTCTGTCTCCCGAAAATCTCCTCTTGCATGCACTGATCTTCCCATTCATTCTGAAGAGAGTCAACTTGATTTTCCCGTTCCTCGTTAAAACCATCTGTGATGATGATCTGATTAATCCCCTGTAGTTTATGCTCAACTTCTCTTTTGGCTTTAAAAATATTACCAAACTCCTTTTTGTTCCAATCTTTAAGCCCGTATTTGATGTGTTTAAGTCTCTGTTGTAGAATGAAAATTTTAGTGCCTTGAGAAAACATATCTTCCATCCACCATTTGTAAATATTGCTGGTGAAGTCAGGGTGAGAGAACTAGACATTTTCAAACCTAAAAGGTTTGTTCCTTGGTGTGCCCATAAAAGTAGCTTCAAGCTGGACAGACCAGTGGTCCGAACCTCCAAAGGGAAGGATTAAAGCTGACATGTCAAAGCCTCTGTGAAGGAGGTCCTCTGAGATTATGAATCTATCTAGTTTAGAGGCGACTTGAGCAGCTCCTCCCCTCTTATTGTTCGAGGTAAAAGTGTCATTTATTGTTTCAGTGTCCACTAGCCCCATGTTATTTATGAAGTCCTGGAAGGCAATTGAGTCTCTGCCTAGTTTTATGGTATCACCTTTTTTCTCTGTAAGAGATCTGATCATATGAAATCCCCTGCCAGAATCCAGGGCACATAAGAATCTCTCTCTTAGCTCCTTAAGGGAGGTGAGAAGCTTGAGTTTGTCTTCTTGTTTTTTAGGACCATAAACGTTTGTGGTCATGTATATCTCCTTATCACCCAAAGGTTGAATCAGCAATGATAGATAGTTCCTGGACGCTTCAGCATCCAGGATTCCAAGTTTCTGGGGTTCCCAAAGCGTAAGAATCCCCCCCGCTGAGTTGTCTTCTTTAACCTCTAGATACTCATACTTGATTAACCACTTGTTGTGTATCTCCCTGATCTTGTCCATCGAAACACTTTGTTTCCTGAATAAAAACCATATATGGTTTTTCTTCTTTTATTCTACTGCTAAGATTTATTTGTTTGCTTTTACTTCCTAGACCCCTAATGCTCCAGGTTGTAAGCTTCATTAAGAAAGGTTTATAAAGGAGTAACTGGTAATATCTCTCATCTTACCTGAGTTAATCATGAGTTTCCCACATTCGGTCAAAAACTCATTCTGTCTTTTCTTCCTCTTTTCCTACCCGAGTTCATAGAAGAATGCATCGGTGTATCCTCCATTGTTTTCACCCCTCTATTCTCCTGGCTATTATGGTTTCTTTTGACTCCAGAGCCCTTCGATTGTGATCTCCAGAGGAAGAGCTGTTGAACCCTATCAAACTCCTCTTTTGGCAGGGAGTCTACCCCTTTGGCTATTCCTTGCTCCATAAACTTTTCTAGATCTAAATTCTCCCTTTCTAGAATCTCCTGCAGTTCATGGTCCTCCGTTCCAGCCTCACTTGGGCGATCTCATGATCCGTACTAAGCTCCATAATGCTTGGCAGGTCATCCTTTTGTTGGTTGTTCTCTGGTATATCCTCCATGTTAGCATCGCCTTGCTTCTCAATGGGGTTATTCTCCGATTCCTCGTTTGTCCCGTTGTTTTCAACTTCTTCTTCTAAGATCTTGAAACTGTTGTGGCTTGGTTTTCCATCCTCATTAATCTTCTTTTGGTACCGCTTTCCTCCTTTCCCTTTGCCCCCAACCTTAGTGAAACCCTCGGGATATTTTTCTATGGTGTTTCTTGTGTTGCTCTCCATTTTGTTTAATGGGCAGTCTCTATATAGGTGCCTGTGTTCATGGCACTTGCAGCACCTAAATGGGACATGTTCATCGTCCACCACCTGCACCCATTCTTCGTCATACACTTCTAAAATGATCGCGTCCGGAAGTCCCCCAAATAATTCCATTTCCACACATATCCGAGCGAAGGATGTGTATTTGCCTTTTAGAGTCGCATATGAGATCTTTATAAAATTCCCTAGCTTGTTGCCGATAGCCTTTAGAGATTCCGACAACCAATAATCTAAAGGAAAGGAGTAAGTCTTATCCATACCGGTACTAATGTGAAAGTTTCTCGTTCTGGGACAAAGTTCATCATCCATGGTCGCGTGTAATGGCTTGCAACAATGTAAAAATAGGGTCCTCCCTTGAACACTCGGTCCTTATCCTCTAAGCTTGTGAATACCACCGTAAAGAAGCTCTTGGACCCAAGGTGAAGGTTTATTCCCCCCTTTGGTTTCCATTGGTTCCTTATCCATGCTTGCAAAGCCTTCTCCTTTGGCTAAATCCCCATAAATTTGCATATAACTGCGTATTCCGCCATGTGATCTTTGTGCACTTGAAGCCCTGGGTCACTTAAAACGACCCGAGGAATAATGGTCTACTTAGGTTTACATACCCCTATTGTGATCATAGGAGCAACTTTCTCACTGCTACCCATTTTCCTCCTCTCCTTACTATCTTCGTCATGATTCCTTCGTGTCCATGAGGTCTGATATTTTTTGAATTTTCTGGTTAATAGCCTCTGTTGCCACCTCCATTGGTTTCTTGAAGCGATGTGATCTAGCTCCCTTGCTTCTACCCACAACTACTTGATTGTAGGAGGGAGCATAACTCCCTCCTCTCCGTCCCGCCATGGTGACCATCGACAAAACCCTAACACAAAACCCTAGTTTAGATTCCAGAGCCAAAACCTTCGAGAATTCACACATATCTTTAAACTAGTTCAACCACATTAATAAATATGTTTGATTTACATGGATAAGATTATATCAATCACATGCACAACCACGTTAACTTGATATCATATTTGATGTTTAAATGATGATACAAAAACTTATTGTTAACTTAAAACCTTAATCTAAAAATCTTGTAAATATAAAAGA
>APFE031135541.1:2225-37953 GCA_000404065.3 Pinus taeda
CGAGCCAGCTTGTTCAACAAAGTTATAAATCAAGTGAATGACTGTGTCATAAATTGGCCATCAAACCAAGACATTGTTCTTTAAGAATAAAAAGAAAATCAAAGCAATAAGTGTGGATGTGGATTCTTCTTTGAGAATTTTAGATTTCTTTAAGTAGGATACAAGATCATTACTGGGTAACAGGTAACCCTATCGAGGCTATAAATGTTTGCTGGCAGTAGAGGCTCTACCTACAACAAATGAGAATATTTAAAACTGGTTTACAGATAAGGCTTTATTTTATCTTTACAGACCAAGTAATGACTGATGTAAATACAAGGACTAACTTGAGGGAGCAAATAATCAAAGTTGAAAATAGCTGAAACAAAATGTCATTGATAGGCTAGAACATAATGTACTTTATCTTTCTATAATAAAGTTTAATTTTCTAAATTTGGAAGTTGAAAAAATTCAATAGAAACACAGAGATAACTGGTTCTTCCAAGTGAATCGCCAATTGTTGTGGCCACCAACAACCCCCCTCCTTATGAAGTGTTATTGCTAATACTAAATAAGTGGGGACCCTTAGTAAAAAATTGGAAAAAATTAATTAGTGTTATATTTCCTTTTAGATGAAACTTACAACATCATGGACTTAGGAAAGTACCGTTGAAGAATCTAAAAAAACATAAGTTTCATAATGAAGAAAGTAAATTCACTCCTTAAGAGATATTACATCACGCAAAGAACGATAGGGTACCTTCTAATGAGCCAAAATGATAAAAAACGTGAGATTGTGACGTGAAACTCCATCGCATCACATGCATTAAGAAGCACCCACATTGAAAAACCTTAAAATCACCGAATATGCAATATCGCATATTGCACATCACAAAAATCACATAAATTAAACATAACGATTTTGCGATTAAGCGATCTACGATTTTACCACTAAGCGATCTGCGATTTTGCGATTAAGCGATCTGCGATTTTGCGATTAAGCAATCTGCGATTTTGCGATTAAGTGATTTTGCGATTAAGCGATCTACGATTAAGTGATTTTGTGATTAAGCGATCTGCAATTTTGCGATTTTGCGATACTATGATATTGCAACCAAGCAATCCTGCGATAAAACAGCACGATGAAATTGTGATAATGTGATATAACGATCTGCGATATTGCAAAGAAAAATCGCAAGACCTCTCCATCGCAGTTGGTTTTGGCTCATTATTTGAGAAAACTTTTTTAATCCAAGAACTGCTCATGCACTTTAATGTGAATTAATGAGTTGTTGCCAGTTGTTAATGAAGTATGGTGGTGTGTTTTTCGAAGAACTAGTTCATGTAAGGTGGCATGTTTTTCATATCTTCGGCATTTAAAGTTTTCTTGTCATTATTTTTATCATTACTTCCACCTCAATTGTAAACTGCAGGAACAAAGAACAAAGCATTATACAAGGCAGTATGCAGGGAACTATGAGGAGAAAAGGCAGTACTCCAATGTCCATTTCGGAAGGCACACCTAATCCACTTAAGGGAGAGAAAGAGCAACAGAACTCTTCCGAGGCATCTATCACAGATTTCTCATATACAGCCATGGTTCAATGGGTACTGAACGATGTTGATACCAGAAATAGACAATTTAATGCTCAGGTCAAGAGCTCACGGAATCACTATTTTTACAAATTTTGACCTTTATACCCGATAAGAGAAAAAGGCGCAAGAGGCGAAAAATGCATCAGGGAAGCCCGGATCAAGAAACAGAGGCAGTTTTCGATGTGCGATTAGCGCTTAGTGCTAATCACGCATCGCTAAGAAAACTTGCTCGAAAAGAAAGGCTTCTAATTACTCAGTCACCTGCAAGCCCCGAAAATTGCAAGAAAGCAGCAATAGAAACAAACTGGAAACAGAAAGCTAAAGAAAAAGCAAAAGCAATCCAAGAGTTAACCAAGTTGAAATGGGATTATTACCAGGCATACATGGTAAAGCCACATAGTCTTTGGATGACTCTCAGGTATATCATCGATTTTGCTGAGAAGATAATGCCAGCTCTTGCCGATTCTATTTTCTTAACTCAACCAAAGACGGAAGACAGTCAGCCGACTCTACTCAGGCAAATAATGAATGCTTACAACGTTAAGGAGCAAATTTAGAAATAGTTAGATATTAGATTTAATTTTAGAAATAGTTTTACTTAGAAAAAGGACGGTCATTTAAATCGAATCCTGGATTTTTGTAAATAAGTTATTTAGTTAGTAGTATTTAAACCCTTCTCATGCATTTAGAGAAGGGTCCAGAAATTTATCAAAAACTTGTCCTCAGAACATGCACTTTTGCACCCTCACAGGAGGTTTTGGTGAATGAATGGAACAGGGTTTATTTGATATTTGCATTTGATATCTGCTACTAATGTTGCACTTCTGTACTCTTAGTGGATGTTAAATCAAGGAGAGATAAATCAATTTATCGCTTGAAAGCTCATGAGTAGGACTAGTTATAAAGGTACTTTTATCTCTTAACCATTTTCTGCTATGCGTTAAAATGATATTCAGTTTTCAGTGTTTATATATTACAGCGTGATGCCTGAGTTATCATTTTGGCACTTTTTGTACGGTGATAAACTATTTTTTATGCTTAGTGTATGAATAGCTCATTTATGCGATAAGTTTTTCACAACTGTTTCGTCTAACTTCTTACACGAAGTAGTTCATCTTTATTGAATTTTTTCTTATAATAGCTGAATGATCTTTATTACCAGTTATTGTTTGAGAATCTTTTTAGATCACATAGAAGAAATTCACACCCGCGTGTTAGCAATAAATTTTGATTTTTTTTCTGTTTATTATTTGAATACAATAGAGCATAGCATTAGATTAGAATTAGGATAGAAGTATTCCATTCAGAACAGAAATACCCATCTTTCTCTCACACACACACTAAATTGGGAAACTGGTCCCATATCTCCAGTCAAACCCGCTATACCAAACGGATAAGGAGCTGCCGGCCAAGGTCCAGACCGGGCGGGTATCCCCCTTGTTGTAGACCCGATTATGGGGCCTTCAACACATTCTTTTGGAAATTATGGAAGAAAGGTTTTCGTAAGTACATTGCGCAATCCATCCTTGTAACAATTGGGCAAACCGCATTTATTCCAATAGAATCAGTTAGGGAAATATCAACTAGAACCTCTGAAGTAGTGATGATATCTCCACTAGCTGTTGTACCCTTTGGACAAGTAGTTGGCCTTCTGAGATGAGTATCAACTACTGTATTATTTAAAATATTTAATCTTGAACTAGTATCCATAAGGACTTTCCAATATTCCACTTTGTAACCAATTCTGACTTTTAATTTGATGCAATACATTACATCTCCATTAATCTGATTGCAACCTAATCCTACCCTTTCATCATCATTCTCATCATGAATGTTGGCTACTTGAATCGGTATACGTGGAAAGGGTTTCTGATGGAATGTCCAATTTTGTGTCTATGCAGTAGTTGAAGGTTTTTATGCTTTCATTTTCTTGAGTTGGAAATCTTGGTGACTTTCAATACAAAGCCTTCTATGTTCTTTTACTGTCTTCCTTAAATTTTTTATTGCTTGGTGGATATTGGGAAAAGTCTGGGGAAGATCTCCAAAATATTCATACTTGAATTGCCTAGTCAAGGCTTCTACTGAGAAAAGAGAAGGTGGAGGAACATATCTTCTGTTAGGATTGCTTTGCTTGGTTGTCTTAGAATTTAAGTGATTGATTAACAACTCTTTATACATATCTTTTAATTGTGGGTTTATCGCTGCCTGGAAAGTAGGTTATAATTTCGCCCACTTTGGACATTTCCAAGTGGGAATTCAACCTCTACACAAGAAAGGACAAGATGAGGCCTTCTTTTCCTATATCTTTGATCGACAATGGAGAGCTTTTTCAAAATCTCTCATCAGTGGTTGCCAAGATACTCTTGCCTATGGCCGTACATCATGGTAATGTGTCCCTGACTTTTCCATTATACTTGTCAGATCCCAATGCAATCAATTTTCTTATGCTCAGATTGCGGACACATGGATATGATGAATTTGATGATGATAGAAAAAATATTGCCATCTGGTGGTCCTCTGTGGTAAAATTTTACAAAAAAACTACTCCTTTAGTAGTTAAATCTGTTTCCTCACAGTCAGAATTCACGACATTAATCACTCATGATTATGGAATGAAATCATAGCACTGCAGATGATTCCCAAAGCCGCTAAAAAACCCCCTACAGAACGGGTTACAAAATGGGAATCTATAAGAAAACCTACCAGACCATCACCTGTAAATTCCTCGACAATTTTTACTTCTAAAGATGGAAATGTTCATACCATCTTCCCAGAGTCACGAGATGAGCGTGGTGGACCATCTATATCAATTTCCAACTCTGTACATACTCTACCTCCCATTTACTCAGTAGACCCCGCATTTTTAGAATCAATCAAAAATCTGGTTATGAATCATGTTGCCTCATCTAGCAACCCTTTAGCTGTTGTTTGTGATCATCCTCACTGTTCCAAAACATACTGTCAGTTTTCTTCACAACCACCTATCTCGCATGGAGATAATCAAGAAGACAGAAATAGGATAAACATGATTACTTTTATACAAGATAAAAGTAAATCTGAAGAGAACTACTCCAAAGCTCGTCTCTTCAATATTCATGAAGAGATAATCATACAATCAGTACAACAGAATACTCATAAAGGCATAGGATTTAATGATGGATTTGAAATCCCATCATACAGGAAAAATCCTATGAATAAAATTCCAAACAGTGTGGAAATTGCTTCAAATAATGAGATCATTGCATTTTGAAAATATTTAAAGGAATTAGTCCATACGATCCAGATGATATTTGGAAGAAGAAAATGTTCAATTGGGACATTTTCACACACAGGTCAAAAAACAGATATGTTGAAGAACTGAAGCTTATCCCCAAAACCAAAAAGAAAAGTTTCAATAAACAAAAGAATGAGGAATGGAGAAATTGGATGAAATCTAATAACCTGTGGATTTCTTTTTATGAATGGTATTACCCTTCCTCGAATCAGATAGAAGAATCCTTAAGAAAACAGTTCAAAAATCAGGCAAAACAAAAAAGGATTCTTGATGTTGATAATTTCATTAAAGGAAAGATGGAATCTAATGCTGTCATAATTCCATCTCCTTTAGTAAGTCCTGACTTTTCTCCAAAAATAAAGAAAATGTTGTCTAGAACAAACTTGACGAAAAATCTACAAGTCATAAGGATAAAAGGAGAAAATTTGGTGAAAGAAATTTGCAGCAATCTACAAATAAACATGTTTAGAACTGGTTCCCCTCCAAAACACAAATGGGAACTTTTTGATGGACAGATCAATAAAACAGAAAATGATTTTCCACCATGGAAAAACTTTGTTATCAAACAATAGGATGGAAAAATTTATAAACTGTCTCCAGTTCAAAAAAAAGATTCAAAGAAAGAATTTGTCTTAGCTACAAACTGGACGAACCTTGCTCTTTTCAGTTTGGAAAAATTTCTAAGAACACACCATAAGTCCATTGAGGACATGAATAATATTCTAAAAGAAATGATGATTAGAATGCTTCAGAAATAGGACTATGCTACTGTATGTTTAAATGAGAATGTCAAGACTCTTGCAGAAAATGAAAACATATAGTTGAAAGCCGGGATAACCATTCTTAAAAAGAAATCCACTGGTTATTAGATTTCATCCAATTTCTCCATTCCTCATTCTTTTGTTTATTGAAAATTTTCTTTTCGGTTTTGGGAATATGCTTCAGTTCTTCAACATATCTATTTTCTGACTTGTGTGTGAAAATGTCCCAATTGAACATTTTCTTCTTCCACATATCATTTGGATCGTACGGACTAGTTCCTTTAAAGATCTTCAAGAATGCTATGATCTCATTATCTGAAGGAATTTCCACATTGTTTGGAATTTTATCCATAGGATTTTTCATGTATGATGGGATTTCAGATCCATCATTAAATCCTAGGCCTTTATGAGTATTTTGTTGCACTGATTTTATGATTATCTCTTCATGAATATTGAAGAGACACATTTTGGTGTAGTCCTCTTCAGATTTACTTTTATCTTGTATAAAAGTAATCATGTTTATCCTATTTTTGTCTTCTTGATTATCTCCATGTGGGATAGGTGGTTGTGAGCATGGTGGACCATCTATATCCATTTCCAACTCTGTACATACTTAAACTCCCATTTACTCAGTAGACCCCACATTTTTAGAATCAATCAAAAATCTGGTTATGAATCATGTTTCCTCATCTAGCAACCCTTTAGCTGTTGTTTGTGATCATCCTCACTATTCCAAAACATAGTGTCAGTTTTCTTCACAACCACCTATCCCACACAGAGATAATCAAGAAGACAGAAATAGGATAAACATGATTACTTTTATACAAGATAAAATTAAAGCTGAAGAGGACTACACCAAAACTCGTCTCTTCAATATTCATGAAGAGATGATCATACATTTAGTACAACAGAATACTCATTAAGGCCTAAGATTTAATGATGGACCTGAAATCCCATCATAAAGGAAAAATCATATGAATAAAATTCCAAATAGTGTGGAAATTCCTTTAGATAATGAGATCATTGCATTCTTGAAGATCTTTAAAGGAATTAGTCTGTAAAATCTAGATGACATGTGGAAGAAGAAAATGTTCAATTGGGACATTTTCACTCACAAGTCAGAAAACAGATATGTTGAAGAACTAAAGCTTATTGCCAAAACCGAAAAGAAAAGTTTCAATAAACAAAAGAATGAGGAATGGAGAAATTGGATGAAATATAATAACGAGTGGATTTCTTTTTATGAATGGTATTACTCTTCCTCCAATAAAATAGAAGAATCCTTAGGAAAACAGTTCAAGAATCAGGCAAAACAAAAAAGGATTCTTGATGTTGATAATTTCATTAAAGGAAAGATGGAATCTAATGCTGTCATAATTCCATCTCCTTTAGTAAGTCTTGACTTTTCTCCAAAAATATAGAAAATGTTGTCTAAAACAAAACTGCCCAAAAAATCTACAGGTCATAAGGAGAAAAGGAGAAAAATTGGTGAAAGCAATTTGTAGCAATCTACAAATAAACATGATTAGATCTAGTTCCCCTCCAAAACACAATGGGAAATTTTTGATGGACAGATATATCAAAAAGAAAATGATTTTCCACCACAGAAATACTTTGTTATCAAACAACAGGATGGAAAAATTTATAAACTGTCTCTAGTTCAAACAGAAGGTTCAACCAAAGAATCTGTCTTAGCTACAATCTAGACGAACCTTGCTCTTTCCAATTTGGAAGAATTTCTAAGAACACAGCATAAGTCTATTGAGGACATGAATAATATTCTAAAAGAAATGATGATTAGAATGCTTCAGAAACAGGACTATGCTACTGTATGTTTAAATGACAATGTCAAGACTCTTGCAGAAAATGATAAACATATAGTTGAAAGCCTAGATAACCTCAAGTTATCCACAGAAAAGAAAATTCAAGATGTAACAATTATCCAAGGAAGAGAGATTGTTAAAGTTAATTCTAGCCTTGACATACTCAAGAGGCAAGTCACGAATGTCTCTGTTTCTATTGATTTGCTTAAAAAGAGACATCCTACAGATTCATACAAATCTACCACTCTTTTTAGTGAACCTCACTCTCAAATGCCTTATACTATTTCATCCTCTGTCTCTAGTCTCATAAGACAGCCAGCAGAGATTGAGTTTCCAAAGCCAGGGATTTCATATTCTTATGCACCTTTTGTTGCACCTAGTTTCTTTAGCCATCTAAAGCCAAACCCCTATGTTTCTTCAAAAATAGATCCACTAGCTAGCTCTTCTTTCATAGAATGGATAAACAAAAATGCTTTAGAAGATGAAGAAAACAAAGAAGAAAAGAAATGGTATGAAAACTTAGAAGAAGACAAAGAGACATGATTGAACAAAATTGAAATAAACAATGATTAGCCTTCACTAGAAAGTCTTGAGGAATTTGTACAAAATTTTTCTCCTCAAGATAAAGTTCATTATAATATTCCAAATGAAGAAGCAGTTCATGCAACTACTTCCAGGTCCACATGGAATTCCACTTGGTCCCTTGCTCCAGACAGAAGGGATATGATGAAATCCGAGTATCACAAAGATTGTTCAGCCTCCTCGACATATTCTTGGAATATTGACAACTGCATAGAAGTAGAAGTATTATTAATCATGCACTCCATGTTAGTATGCTACAGGATCTATCTGGCTGATGATATTGGACCCATAAATTCTACAAGAAGAATCATTGGCGGGTTTGAAGGATCTTTAGATTCCTGGCTAAAAGTAGAAACGATCAAAGATCCTCTATTGCTGACTAAGCAGGAAACTTCACAGGTAAAGAATGCTGACGGAAGTACTTACATGGATCCGTTTACCTCACTTCCAGTAAACAATATGATTGGTTGTTTAATTTATGGCATTATTGATAACTTTATTGGCTTCCCACAGATAAATAATGATCTGATTGCTATTACTCTTTTTGTTATGAAACTTCATAATATGAAGCATTTTGATGAATACTTTAATGAGTTCTTGCACAGATTGCATACTTTGTCACCAGAACTGATTCTTGAACCCAAATGGAAGGAAATATCCTTTTCATCATTACCATTATGGGTGTCAACAACAATAGTTAACAAATTTCCAGGAAGTATTGGTAACTACAAATTTGGAGTAATTAGGCAGGTAGTCAGAGCCATAATTGTTAAACTTTGCTCCCAAATGAAGATAGCCAGAATAGCCACGAATCCAAAGAAGCCGCATGGTTACGAACAACTGTGCAAGCAATGGCACCTTTCTACTCCAAAAAATTCAGAGGGGAGAGATGTGCGTTCTTACAGGAAACAAGAAGAACGCAACAAAGAATTTTTCAGGAAAAAAGATCATCCACCAAAAGAAGCTGAAATATTACAAATAGACACATCTATTTACAACAAAAAAGAGAGTTCAATGTTACCACCACAACAAAAAAGGACACATTTCTCCAAACTGTCCAGAGTTGGGGAAAGAAGAAAAGAAACTAGAGAAAGGTAAGAAGAAAATATTTTACAGAAATAAATCTAGTAAACTAAATTGCTTAAATCTTCCTAATAGCTGCGAGGAAATAACAAGTGAAGAAGAATCAGATTACATCAATAAAATTAATTCTGATTCTAATACTTCTGACTCAGAAGAAGAATATTGCAATGATCCACATTGTGCAGAATGTTTCAAAGATAATTGTGAGTGCAGTGACCCAGATGTCTGCCAGAGTCATTCCTTGAATATGATGAAGAATGGCGAATCTGATGAATAGGCTAGAAATATTTTCACGCAAATGATGACAGTAACAGACCCACAATTAAAAGATATGTATAAAGAGTTGTTAATCAATCACTTAAATTCTAAGACATCCAAGCAAAGAAATCCTAACAAAGGATATGTTCCTCCAGCTTCTCTTCTCTTTGTAGAAGCCTTGACCAGGTAATTCAGGCAAGAAGATTTTGAAGAAGATCTTCCCCAGACTTTGCCTAGTATCCACTAGGTAACAAAAGATGTAAGGAAGACAGTAAAAGAAAATAGAAGGCTTTGTACTGAAAGTCGCCATGATTGCCAACTTAGGAAAATGAAAGCAGAACAGCGTTCAACTTCTGCACAGACATAGAATTGGACATTCCATCAGAAACCCTTTCCAGGTGTACACATTCAAGAACCCAAAATTGATGATGAGAATGATGATGAAAGGGTAGGATTAAGTTGCAATTAGATTAATGGAGATGTAATGTATTGCATGAAATTTAAAGTCGGAATTGGTTCCAAAGTGGAATACTGGAAAGTCCTTATAGGTATTGGTTCAAGATTAAATATTGTAAATAATACAGTAGTTGATACTCATCTCAGAAGTCCAACTACTTGTCCAAAGGTTACACCAGCTAGTGGAGATATCATCACTACTTTAGAGGTTCCAGTTGATATTTTCCTAACTGATTCTATTGGAATAAATGTGATTTGACCAATTGTTACAGGGATGGATTGCGCAATGTACTTAGGAACACCTTTCTTCTAGAATTTCCAAAAGCATGGAGTGAAATTTGATCTGCAAACAATGAGATATGGTTATTTTCTTGAACTGGAAGGTAAATATTTGAAGAACATGTTGAAATAGAAGGCAGACAAGGATGGGGAAGATCTGAAGAAAGAACTCAAAGCAGTTTGTTTGGCAATAGAAAAGTTTAAAGACTTTGTTATCTACACTAAGTTTCTGGTTAAGAAAGATTGCCAAGCTTTAAAGTTTGTTATTCACAAGTGTGAATTTGAAGATGTTGCTATAGTAAGATGGGTAATGACTCTCATTCAATATGATTTTGAAATTGAATTCATTCCTAGACATAAAATTTCTTTTGTTGATATGTTGTCAAAGGGAATTTTTAGAGAAAAATTCTATTCACTCTTTATCATGCAATTTTATCAGAAGATCTGAAGAACATGTTGAAATAGAAGGCAGACAAGGATGGGTAAGATATGATATGAGAGAAAGAATTTTAGACCATGATGAAACATGGTATCCAGTATCTGAAATTCACTAGAGAGAAGGAGTTCCCAATCTTTGGACCTAGCATGATGAAGAAATTGAAAATGATTTGGAAATCAGTGAGCTAGATTATCTGGTCCATATAGGCAACATTTCCTATGAACTCTTTTATGAAGAAGATGACAGAATTGGAAATTGTAGGATTACTATCAGGCGGTTCAATACTCCTCTGCAGAGGACTGATTTCAATCTAGAAAGGCAGGAGACTGCCTTTTTCCAATGCATGAATTTAGAAAATATTTCCTCTAACTTCTTTTATCATCTATAGTTTGATTTCAAGTATGAAGATTGGCCAACTTCCCGAATGAATCATGAAGATCCTTTTACGGCCTAGTTTATCAGGTGGTGGAAAATCTATGGACTCAGCGCTCTCTTGATAAAGCCATATACCTTATGTCAACTAAAGATTGGTGGGTTCTCAAAACCATAGATTATTCCTAGAGCTGCCTTAAAATCCCCTGGAGAATGGGTTACAAAATGGGAATTTAATGAGAAAACCTACCAGACCATTACCTGTAAATTCCTCCACAATTTTTACTTCTAAAAATGGAAATGTTCATACCATCTTCCTAGAGTCACAAGCTGAGCGTGGTGGACCATCTATATCCATTTCCAACTCTATACATATTCTGCCTCCCATTTACTCAGTAGACCCCACATTTTTAGAATCAATTAAAAATCTGGTTATGAATCATGTTTCCTCATCTAGCAACCCTTTAGCTGTTGTTTGTGATCATCCTCACCGTTCCAAAACATACAGTGAGTTTCCTTCACAACCACCTATCCCACATGGAGATAATCAAGAAGACAGAAATAGGATAAACATGGTGCCTCTTCAATATTCATGAAGTGATAATCATACAGTATGTACAACAGAATACTCATAAAGGCCTAGGATTTAATGATGGATCTGAAATCCCATCATACAGGAAAAATCCTATGAATAAAATTCCAAACAGTGTGGAAATTCCTTCATATAATGAGATCATTTCATTCTTGAAGATCTTTAAAGGAATTAGTCCATACGACCCAGATGATATGTGGAAGAAGAAAATGTTCAATTGGGACATTTTCACACACAAGTCAGAAAACAGATATGTTGAAGAACTGAAGCTTATTCCCAAAACCGAAAAGAAAAGTTTCAATAAACAAAAAAATGAGAAATGGAGAAATTGGATGAAATCTAATAACCAGTGGATTTCTTTTTATGAATGGTATTACCTTCCTCGAATCAGATAGAAGAATCCTTAAGGAAATAGTTCAAAAATCAGGCAAAACAAAAAAGGATTCTTGATGTTGATAATTTCATTAAAGGAAAGATGGAATCTAATGCTATCATAATTCCATATCCTTTAGTAAGCCCTGACTTTTCTCCAAAAATATAGAAAATAATGTCTAAAAACCTACCCAAAAATCTGCAGGTCATAAGGATAAAAGAAGAAAAATTGGTGAAAGAAATTTGCAGCAGTCTGCAAACAAACATGATTAGATTCGGTTCCCCTCCAAAACACAAATGGGAACTTTTTGATGTACAGATCTATCAAACAGAAAATGATTTTCCACCATGGAAAAACTTTGTTATCAAACAATAGGATGGAAAAATTTATAAATTGTGTCCAGTTAAAACAGAAGATTCAACCAAAGAATCTGTCTTAGCTACAAACTGGACGAACCTTTCTCTTTCTAGTTTGGAAAAATTTCTAAGAACACAGCATAAGTCTATTGAGGACATGAATAATACTCTAAAAGAAATGATGATTATAATGCTTTAGAAACAGGACTAGCTACTATATGTTTAAATGAGAATGTCAAGACTCTTGCAGAAAATGATAAACATATGGTTGAAAGCCTGGATAACCTCAAGTTATCCACAGAAAAGAAAATTCAAGATGTAACAATTTCCAAGGAAGAGAAATTGTAAAGGTTAATTCTAGCCTTGACATACTCAAGAGTCAAGTCTTGAATGTTTCTATTTCTGTTGACACTCAAAACAAGACATCCTACATATTCATACAAATCTACCACTCTTTTTAGTGAACCTCACTCTCAAACGCCTTATACTATTCCATCCTCTGTCTCTAGTCTCATAAGATAGCCAACAGTGATTGAGTTTCAAAAACTAGGGATTTCATATTCTTATGCACCTTTTGTTGTACCTAGTTTCTTTGGCCATCTAAAGCCAAACCCCTTTGTTTCTTCAAAAACAGATCCATCAGCTAGCTCTTCTTTCAGAGAATGGATAAAGACAAATGATTCAGAAGATGAAGAAGACAAAGAAGAAAAGAAATGGTATGAAAACTTAGAAGAAGACAAAGAGACGGGATTGAACAAACTTGAAATAAACAATGATGAGCCTTCACTAGAAAGTCTTGAGGAATTTGTACAGAATTTTTCTCCTCAAGATAAAGTTCATTTTAATATTCCAAATGAAGAAGTAGTTCATGCAACTACTTCTAGGTTCACATGGAATTCCACTTGGTCCCCTACTCCAGACATAAGGGATATGATGAAATCCGAGTATCACAAAGATTGGTCAACCTCCTCGATATATTCTTGGAATATTGACAACTGCACAGAAGAAGAAGTATTATTAGTCATACACTCAATGTTAGTATGCTACAGGACCTATTTGGTTGATGATATTGGACCCATAAATTCTACAAGAAGAATCATTAGCGGGTTTGAAGGATCTTTAGATTCCTGGTTAAAAGCAGAAACGATCAAAAATCCTCTATTGCTGACTAATTGGGAAAATTCATAGGGAAAGAATGCTAATGGAAGTACTTACATGGATCCGTTTACCTCACTTCTAGTAAACAATATGATTGGTTGTTTACTTTATGGCATTACTGTTAACTTTATTGGCTTCCCACAGATAAATAATGATCTGACTGCTATTACTCTTATTGCTATGAAACTTCATAATATGAAGCATTTTGATGAATACTTTAATGAGTTCTTTCATAGATTGCATACTTTGTCACCAGAATTCATTCTTGAACCCAAATGGAAGGAAATATTTGTTTCATCATTACCATTATGGGTTTCAACAACAATAGTTAGCAAATTTCCAAGAAGCATTGGTGACTACAAATTTGGAGTAATTAGGCAGGCAGTCCAAGCCATAATTGTTGAACTTTGCTCCCAAATGAAGATAGCCAGAGAAGCCATGAATCTAAAGAAGCCGCATGGTTACCAACAACTGTACAAGCAATGGCACCTTTCTACTCCAAAAAATTCAGAGGGGAGAGATGTGCGTGCTTACAGGAAAAAGACACATGCAACAAAGAATTTTTCAAGAAAAAATATCATCCACCAAAAGAAGTTGAAAGATTACAAACAAACAGTTATTTACAAGAAAAAAGGAAGTTCAATGTTAACACTGCAACAAAAAAGGACACATTTCCCCAAACTGTCCAAAGTTGGGGAAAGAAAAAAAGAAACCAGAGAAAGGTTAGAAGAAAGTATTTTACAGAAATAAATTTGGTAAAGTAAATTGTTTAAATCTTCCTGATAGCTGTGAGGAAATAACTAGTGAAGAAGAATCAGATTACATCAATAAATTTAATTATGATTCCAATACTTCTGACTCGGAAGAAGAATATTGTAATGATCCACATTGTGGAGAATGTTTCAAAGATAGTTGTGAGTGCAGTGACCCAGATGTCTGCCAGTGTCATTCCCTAATTATGATGAAGAATGGTGAATTTGATGAATAGGCTAGAAATATTTTCATGCAAATGAAAACATCAAAAAACCCACAATTAAAAGATATGTATAAAGATCTGTTAATCAATCACTTAAATTCTAAGATAGCCAAGCAAAGCAATCATAAAAGAGGATATGTTCCTTCGGCTTCTCTTTTCTTAGTAGAAGCCTTGATGAGGCAATTCAGGCAAGAAGATTTTGGAGAAGATCTTCCCCAGACTTTGCCCAGTATTCACCAGGCAATAAAAGATCTAAGGAACATAGTAAAATAAAATAGAAGGCTTTGTATTGAAAGTCAACAAGATTGCCAACTTAGGAAAATGAAAGCAGAACAGCCTTCAACTTCTGTACAAACACAGAATTGGACATTCAATCAGAAACCCTTTCCAGGTATATAGATTCAAGAACCCAACATTGATGATGAGAATGACGATGAAAGGGTAGGATTAGGTTGCAATCAGATTAATGGACATGTAATGTATTGCATAAAATTAAAAGTCAGAATTGGTTCCAAAGTGGAATACTAGAAAGTCCTTATGGATATTGGTTCAAGATTAAATATTGTAAATAATACAGTAGTTGATACTCATCTCAGAAGGCCAACTACTTGTCCAAAGGTTACAATAGCCAATGGAGATATCATCACTACTTCAGAGGTTCCAATTGATATTTTCCTAACTAATTCTATTGGAATAAATGTGGTTTTCCCAATTGTTACAGGGATGGATTGCGAAATGTACTTAGGAACACCTTTATTCCAAAATTTCCAAAAGCATGGAGCGAAATTTGATCAACAAACAAGGAGATATGGTTATTTTCTTGAACTGGAAGGTAAAGCGCTGCTTTTTCCTTTTATAAATTCCAGCTCACCCAATTGATGAAAACAATGAACAAGGAAAGTTTGACAGGGAGATAGCCAATCTGAAAAATAAATTTCTGGAATGTTGCTCTGAAGAACCAAATGTATTTTGGCATGTGCATAAGGATGAAGTTGAGTTACCATTAAAAAATGACTTCAGTGGTAAATTAAGAAGATCGAAATCTGTTTCGATGAACCAAGAACAAATGGTTCACTGTAAAGAAGAGATCAAGAGTCTCTTACAAAAAGGCCTGATCAGGAAAAGCAAAAGTCCAATAGCCTGCTTTGCTTTTTATGTAAACAAATATGCAGATATTGCCAGAGGAAAACCAGGGTTGGTGGTAAACTACAAACCACTGAATAATCTATTGGATTATGATGCTTATCCCCTTCCAAAGCCCTCCACAATCCTAACACAAATCTCAAAATCAAAGATTTTCTCGAAATTTGATTTGAAATCAGGATTTTGGTAGATAGGCATCAAGGAATCTGATAAATGGAAAACATCTTTTTCTGTTCTTGAAGGTCATTTTGAGTGGAACATAATGCCATTCGGACTCATCAATGCTCCATCAACCTTCCAGCGCATATTGGATGAGACGTTTGAAGGTATGGAGGACTTTATAAAAAAATAAATTGATGATATTCTTGTACATTCTGATGATAGACCATCTCATATTAAGCATCTGAAACTATTTCTCTAGATGATAAAAGAAAAAGGGATAGTCCTCTCTGAAACTAAGATGAAATTGTTCAAAACTATGATAGATTTTCTTGGATATAATATCCAATATGGTTCATATCAAGTAATCGAAAGAAGTCTAGATTTCATAGATAATTTTCCTAATGAAATTTTGGACAAAACATAGTTGCAAGGATTCTTAGGGAGCTTAAATTGTGTCTCCAAATTCTTCATCATTGTGCACAAGAAAGGAAATTACTGAATAAGAGATTACAGAAAGATCCCATTCCCTGGAATGAAGATTTTGCAAATGCAGTCAAGAAAATCAAGGATAGGATTCGCAGAATTCAGCCTCTGTGTCCAATCCAAGAACAATGGAAGAAAATAATTATGACTAATGCCAGTAATATTGGATGGGGAGCTGTTATTTGTCAAGAAGATCCAGAAAAGAAAAACTCACTGGAAATTTGTCAATATGTTTCTGGACTTTGGTCGACATGTCAACCAAATTGGACCAGCCTCAAGAAAGAACTCAGAGCAATTTGTTTGGGAATAGAAAAGTTTAAAGACTTTGTTATCTACACTTAGTTCCTGGTTAAGACAGATTGCCAAGCTTTAAAGTTTTATATTCACAAATGTGAATTTGAAGATGCTACTATGGTAAGATAGGTAATGACTCTTAGTCAATATGATTTTGAAATTGAATTCATTCGTGGACATAAAAATTATTTTGCGGATATGTTGTTAAGGGAATTTTTAGAGAAAAATTCTATTCACTCTTTATCATGCAATTTTATCAAAAGATCTAAAGAACATGTTGAAATAGAAGGCAGATAGGGATGGGTAAGATATGATATGAGAGAAAGAATTTTAGACCATGATGAAACATGGTATCCAGTATCTGAAATTCACTGGAGAGAAGGAGTTCCCAATCTTTGGACTCAGCATGAACAAGAAATTGAAAATGATCTGGCAATCAGTGAGCTAGATTATCTGGTCCATATAGGCAACATTTCCTATGAACTCATTTATGAAGAAGATGACAGAATTGGAAATTGTAGGATTACAATTAGGCAGTTCAGTAATCCTCTCTAGAGGACTGGTTTTGATCTAGAGAGGCAGGAGTCTGTTTTTTCCAATGCATGAATTTATAAAATATTTCCTCTAACTTCTTTTATCATCTACAGTTTTATTTTAGGTATGAAGATTGGCCAACATCTCGAATGAATCATGAAGATCCTTTTCCGGCCCGGGTTTATCAGGTGGTGGAAAATCTATGGACTTGGTGCTCTCTTGATAAAGCCATATACTTTCTGTCGACTAAAGATTGATGGGGTCTCAGAACCACATGCACACCTTGCAGGAATCTTGTACAAGCATGTCGAAGACATTGTCAGAATTGAAGATGCTGATTTTATCAATGCACTAAGAAGGTGTGGACATACTTATTGGTTCATCAGTCATGAATTCACTGCACGAATGCTGACACCCAATAGAGATGGGACTCAAATGGAATACAATGAATTCCACCTATAATCAGATCCAAAACAAAATCCTTTCATATCTATTAACTTTTTACAACCACCCGGAAATCACGAAAATTGGATTTGGGAATCCGAAAAAGAAGTGCATGTGCAGTACTTCACAAATTATCTTCTGGAAATATTCTGAGATCAACACTATACTCATCGTCAGATTACTCATTTCGTACTCTAAATGTATCATGTCTTTTCTTACCGACAGTGGTGTAAGGACATTTGTTTGTATATTTCTTCGTAAAAGGAAATATGTGTCTATATATTTCTCTTTTCTTGTAGGATTTTGAGTAAAGGTATCTACTTTGTAAGATTGAGTCATCCTTGATTTGATCCCAATATCTATTTTGTAAGATTGAGTCGTCCTTGATTCGATCCAAATATCTATTTTGTAAGATTGATTCATCCTTGATTCAATCCTAATATCTACTTTATAAGATCGATAAGATTGAGTTGTCCTGGATTTGGTCCGCATATGCCAGATGGCTTTTTGAAAGGAAAAGGGATGAGATAATGTGAATTTGTCCATTCACATATGAATCTGGACAATCTTTTAAGGACAATTGTTTTACTTTTGAGTCTTCAAGCCCTCTAGTCTATAAAAGAAAGAGGAGCTCATTTTGGAGGAGAAGGCTTTCATGGGTGAGGAATGTATTGAGAAGAAAGAAGTTTGTAACCGATTCGGATTGATGACCAAAAATTCACAGTACTCTGTTTCACGCAAGTTATTTTTAATCCACTGCATATATCTATCACTCTGTATAAGTTTCATATTATGGATTCTCATCCTTCTACTAGTTCTCGTCATGAATTTGGTAATAAATCATTTGAAGAAATTTTAAAGGAACACGAAGATGCAGATATTGAAAGACAAAATTCTGTTACACATGCATCTGTTATACAAGAAAAGTCTGTTAATTTATTTTCTGAACCTGTTCCTTCTGGATCTTGGTCTCTCCCAAAGATAGATCCAAAAAATGTTTATAAGAATTTAGGATTACTGGACACTATCCAGTTTTGGAGATATAAGGTGAAAGAGGAAGTCTTGCAAACTACCTCTAACAATAACATCGTTCATTTTTTAAACATTATCAACCAAGCTGAATTTGATGTTGCCCGGAAAGCAGGTTATAATTTCACCTAGTTTGCACATGTCCAAGTGGGAATTCAACCTCTACACACGAAAGGACAAGATGTGGCCTTCTTTTCCTATATATTTGATCGATGATGGAGAGGTTTTCCAAAAGCTCTCATCGGTGGTTGCCAAGGTACTCTTGCCTATGGCCTTGCATCATGGTCATGTGTCCTTTACTTTTCCATATCCTTGTCAGATCCCAATGCAATCAATTCTCTTATGCTCAGATTGCAGATGCATGGATATGATCACTTTGATGATGATAGCAGAAATATTGCCATCTGGTTGTCCTCTGTGGTAAAATTTACAAAAACGCTACTCCTTCAGTAGTTAAATCTATTTCCTCACAGTCAGAATTCATGACATTAATCACTCATCATTATGGAATGAATCTCATACATCGCAGATGCTTCCTAGAGCTACCTTAAAACCCCCTGCAGAATGGGTTACAAAATGGGAATCTATTAGAAAATCTACCAGACCATCACCTATAAATTCCTCCACAATTTTTACTTCTAAAAATGGAAATGTTCATACCATCTTCCCAGAGTCACGAGCTGAGCGTGGTGGACCATCTATATCCATTTCCAACTCTGTACATACTCTGCGTCCCATTTACTCAGTAGACCCCGCATTTTTAGAATCAATTAAAAATCTGGTTATGAATCACGTTGCCTCATCTAGCAACCCTTTACCCGCTATTTGTGATCATCCTCACTGTTCCAAAACATATTGTTAGTTTTCTTCACGACCACCTATCCGGCATGGAGATAATCAAGAAGACAGAAATAGGATAAACATGATTACTTTTATACAAGATAAAAGTAAATCTGAAGAGGACTACACCAAAACTCGTCTCTTAAGTATTCATGAAAATATAATCATACAGTCAGTACAACAGAATACTCATAAAGGCCTAGGATTTAATGATGGATCTGAAATCCCATCATATAGGAAAAGTCCTATGAATAAAATTCCAAACACTGTGGAAATAAGATCTTTAAAGGAATTAGTTCGTACGATCCAGATGATATGTGGAACAAGAAAATGTTCAATTGGGACATTTTCAAACACAAGTCAAAAAACAGATATGTTGAAGAACTGAAGCTTATTCCCAAAACCAAAAAGAAAAGTTTCAATAAACAAAAGAATGAGGAATGGAGACATTGGATGAAATCCAATAACTAGTGGATTTATTTTTATGAATGGTATTACCCTTCCTCGAATCAGATAGAAGAATCCTTAAGAAAACAGTTCAAAAATCAAGCAAAACAAAAAAGGATTCTTGATGTTGATAATTTCATTAAAGGAAAGATGGAATCTAATGCTGTCATAATTCCATCTCCTTTAGTAAGTCCTGACTTTTCTCCAAAAATACAGAAAATGCTCTCTAAACCAAACCTTCCCAAAAATTTGTAGGTCATAAGGATAAAAGGAGAAAAATTGGTGAAAGAAATTTGCAGCAGTCTGCAAATAAACATGATTATATCTGGTTCCCCTCCAAAACAAAAATGGGAACTTTTTGATGGACAGATCTATCAAACAGAAAATGATTTTCGACCATGGAAAAACTTTGTTATTAGACAACAGGATGGAAAATTTTATAAACTGTCTCCAGTTCAAACAGAAGATTCAACCAAAGAATCTGTCTTAGCTACAAACTGGACGAACCTTGCTCTTTCTAGTTTGGAAAAATTTCTAAGAACACAGCATAAGTCTATTGAGGACTTGAATAATATTCTAAAAGAAATGATGATTAGAATGCTTCAGAAACAGGACTATGCTACTCTATGTTTAAATCAGAATGTCAAGACTGTTGCAGAAAATGATAAACATATAGTTGAAAGCCTGGATAACCTCAAGTTATCCACATAAAGGAAAATTCAAGATGTAACAGTTATCTAAGGAAGAGAAATTGTTAAGGTTAATTCTAGCCTTGACATACTCAAGAGGCAATGTCTCTATTCTTGGTGATTCACTCAAAATGAGACATCCTACAGAGTCATACAAATCTACCACTCTTTTTAGTGAACCTCACTCTCAAATGCCTTATACTATTTCATCCTTTGTCTCTAGTCCCATAAGACAGCGAACAGAGATTCAGTTTCCAAAACTAGGGATTTCATATTCTTATGCACCTTTTGCTGCACCTAGTTTCTTTGGCCATCTAAAGCCAAACCCCTGTGTTTCTTCCAAAAAACGATCCATCAGCTAGCTTCTTTCACAGAATGGATCAAGAAAAATGCTTCAGATGATGAATAAGAAAAAGAAGAAAAAAATGGTATGAAAACTTAGAAGAAGACAAAGAGGCATGATTGAACAAACTTGAAATAAACGATGATGAGCCTTCACTAGAAAGTCTTGAGGAATTTGTATAGAACTTTTCTCCTCAAAATAAAGTTCATTTTAATATTCCAAATGAAGAAGCAGTTCATGCAACTACTTCCAGGTAAACATGGAATTCCACTTGGTCCCCTACTCCAGACAGAAGGGATATGATGAAATCCAAGTATCACAAAGATTGGTCAGCCTCCTCGACATATTCTTGGAATATTGACAACTTCACAGAAGCAGAAGTATTATCAGTCATGCACTCCATGTTAGTATGCTATAGGACCTATCTCGCTGATGATATTGAACCCATCAATTCTACAAGAAGAATCATTTGCGAGTTTGAAGGATCTTTAGATTCCTAGCTAAAAGCAGAAACATTCAAAGATCCTCTATTGCTAACTAATTGGGAAAATTCACAGGTAAATAATGTTGACGAAAGTACTTACATGGATCCATTTACCTCACTTCTAGTAAACAATATGATTGGTTGTTTACTTTATGGCATTACTTTTAACTTTATTGGCTTCCCACAGAATAATGATCTGACTGCTATTATTCTTTTTGGTACGAAACTTCATAATATGAAGCATTTTGATGAATACTTTAATGAGTTCTTGCATAGATTGCATACTTTGTCAACATAACTCATTCTTGAACCGAAATGGAAGGAAATATTTGTTTCATCATTACCATTATGGGTGTCAACAGCAATAGTCAGAAAATTTCCGAGAAGCATTAGTGACTACAAATTTGGATTAATTAGGCAAGCAGTCAAATCCATAATTGTTGAACTTTGCTCCCAAATGAAGATAGCCAGAGCAACCACGAATCTAAAGAAGCCACATGGTTACCAACAACTGTGCATGCAATGGCACTTTTCTACTCAAAGCAATGGCACTTTTCTACTCCAAAAAATTTTGAGGGGAGAGATGTGCGTGCTTACAGGAAATAGAAGCACATAACAAAGATCATCCACCAAAAGAAGCCAAAAGATTACAAATAGACACAGCTATTTACAAGAAGAAAGGAAGTTAAATGTTACCACTGCAACAAAAAAGGACACATTTCTCCAAACTGTCCAGAGTTGAGGAAAGAAAAAAAGAAACCAGAGAAAGGTAAGAAAAAAGTATTTTACAGAAATAAATCTAGTAAAATAAATTGTTTAAATCTTCTCGATAGATGTGAGGAAATAACTAGTGAAGAAGAATAAAATTACATCAATAAATTGTTCAAATCTTCCTGATAGCTGTGAGGAAATAACTAGTGAAGAAGAATAAAATTACATCAATAAATTTAATTCTGATTCTAATACTTCTGACTCGCAAGAAGAATATGGCAATGATCCACATTATGCGGAATGTTTCAAAGATAATTGTGAGTGCAATGACCCAGATGTCTGCGAGTCATATAATAGGTTACAAACTTCTTTCTTCTCAATACATTCCTCGCCTATGCAATCTTTTGTGTCTAACCAAGAACATGGAAGAATTAATTATCACTGATCCAGTTGTAAAATGCTTACCAGTATAAAATAAGTGGAAATTTATTTTGTTTCTTTTTTTACTTTCCATTTAGAAAAAATAGTTAACATGAAATTAATATATAAAATTTTTAAAAAATTTAATTTAATACATAAATATATTATATATAAAAAAAAAAATGTTCAATACCAAATATTTAACAAGTTTATAAATTTTTTGGCACTGTTTATGGTTCTTGGAAAGCTCTTTCTTTGTTTTTGAATAAAAAGAAACAAGTTTTGAAAAAACAATTAAACTATCTTTTCTTTAAATCAAATAACCCCATTGATCTAATACCTAATCATCATCAATATTCAAATTATAAAAAGAAATTATAATTCTTCTATCATATTAATATAATTAAAATAATTAATATAAACTAATCGCCACCATCTTCCACTTTTCAAAATAAAAAAATAATTGCGTCGATCAGCCTCTCGCTAACGACTCTCTAACTAGATAAAAAAATGAAAGACGGCACGGGCAAGATCTCTCATCATTCCCCACGCCTCTTTATTTTCGCATATCCCTCGCGTGAAACGGGCAGAAGAAGTTGGTGATAATAAAAGCAGCGGTAAACATTGACATCGTAATACGGCACAAATAGGCATAAAAAGGAGATGGATTTTAACCTAGACAAATTAGTCGATTGTCCGACCTCCGAAAACTGCTGCATCGACAATATGTAAATATTGAAGGTGGCCGACAAATTGCCCCCTTTGCGGTGGACACTCGAAATCCATTTTCGGTTGGGAGTGGAGGGACTGGCCGCTATAAATTAAAACAGCCACCGAGGGAGGGGCGGCGGTGAATGTGGAGGGAGAACATGGCGTTGGCGTTAGAGAAACGGAATGAAATGAATGCAGAGGGTGGGCGGTTTGCTCACGAGAAATTCAGTGTCTGACGGTGTTCACAGATAAATGTATGTGAAGGGATCAACGTGGCCAAGCAATTAAAGCACAAACCGAACAGCGGGTCACCATAGGTCCCAAGATCGAAACTCGTGGACCTTCATGATACTGTACAATTAATTGCTCTGTAACTCCAATTTCTATAGATTTCAGGTTGCAGATGGCTTCGTTCTACGCAAACAATCTCCAAAGTCTTCTGTATTAGCGTGTGCTCATAGAGGAGAAATATTATGGGTGCCAAGTTTAGCTGTAGTTGCTTCGGCTTCGCCATGGGAACAAAGGCGAGCAGAACGGTGTCGTCGGAATCTTTGTGTTCCAAGTTAAAAAGGCGCATAAGACGAAAAAAGAAAAGAAAGTATTCCAGGCTGATCCCTTCCTCAAACTACGATGTCAAGATTTCACCCAATCGCGTTATCAGCGCCAATTCGGAGGAGTTGGTAAAGATCGTTTCAGTTTCTCGAGATCAAGAATCGAATCCTGTAATTGTTTCATCTCTTGGGAAAGCAAAATCGAGTAAGCGGCAGCCTGCCAAGAAGAAGAAAAATCCATTAGAATTCGATGCAGCAGAAATTAAGGTGAAATCACAAGACGCAGAAGATAAATCTGTGAAGTCACTCGAATCAGAAATTTATACTGAAGAGTTAGGTCCAAAGAAGATTTCCGTTGAAGAAGAGGAGGTTACGGAGAGAAATTTGGATCATCGGTCGTTGGTTCGAAACTTCAGAGCTTCTCGGTTCCCAACGGTAAGCAACCATAGGGACTTCGAATTTTAGTGCATGTCAGCGGTTAAGGCTGTTAGATCTTTATAATTGGGAAGAATTTGTGGCTGACATTGTCCCTGTTTTGCTAAATTTGTCTGCCAGGATCCAAATTATAGCCAAAATGAACAGAAGTTTTTAAAAAACCCTAGCGCTGTACATAATGTGAAAGATACCAAAATGTCAGTGATGGAGCAGGCGCAGAAAGCACAAAAGATCCGGCAAGAACACGAATTACGATTCTCGATCCCAAAAGCGTTCAATCAGCTGTATTCCAAGTCTAGCCGTAACTCCGGGGAAGTGGATTCTAAGAGCTGCAAGCTGATGAAATCGATTGATTTTCACAGAAAGGTGAGTTCCCATGCTAGCGCTCCTAACAGCCCTTGCAAGCGCCGAGATACCAAATTGGCTCCCTTGGTTTCCTCGTCCTCGTATTCGCTGTTGCCGCGCTCAAACATGGCGGCAATGCGCCGTACACCTACGCCTAATTCGCAGCCTAAGGAGCTCGCTTTGCCTGCCGCCCTGGCAGAAAGAAAGGAAACCATTGCAGAATCTTCAGGGGACATAAAAGGCAAAGGTGAACGATACGGTTGCGCTATAAATTTATGGGTTCTGATTATCGTTATGGGATGCTTGGTAGTGTTCTCAGACAGGGTTTTAGCCATTGTGTGTGCTTCGGTATGCTGGTATTTAATTCCCACTTTGTTGAAAAAAAACAGAGCGTTAAACGCTAGAGATTGTATTAAGCTAAAGAGATCACGGGATTCTACACAGTTGAGAGGAAGAGAACTTAACAGGAGTATGAGCGACGTTTTACCTGTCTGTCCTCAACTGGAGTGAGTAATTATCATGGAGAAACCTGATGGAAGAAAAAAAAACAGTGAAGGTTTCACAGCGATGTCCTTTATTTTTTAACGAACAACATTCAGTGGGGAATTTCGAAAAGTACAGTTGTGATTTTTTTTTTAAACTGAATCTTCTTTTTGTCATGATTGTTGAAGAACAATCAAGTTAGCCATCAAATTTTCTGGAACTGAATTCTTTCATCGAATGTATCTTTAACCTCCAATTTTTATGATGTATTTCAGATCAGAGATTATGTTTTTTAATAAGCTTTTTCACCGGAAGTAAGATAGCATTAATTTATAATGTTACTATTAGAGTCTTTACATATATATATATATATATAATTTTTGCTGTATATATATTTTTCTAACTTTTCTAACGTTTCGCAACTTATTAATTATCCAAGTGTCCACTGCGGGTAATTAAATAAAACAGTATACTCTAAAGTAAATGCAGGCCCCTACCACAACCATGTTTCTGATACTATTTAGGCATTACGTTTGCTGTAACTCTGTGTTTATGTTTGTTTAATCTCACATGATATGCGATTAATTATTTGATAATTCTCCATATCTTTTGTGTGAAGTTTTCATCCAAATGTTCGAATAAATAAAACTAAGATTATTTTTTATTATTATAAATGCTTTGTATAAAAATGCCGAGTGGTTTTGTAAGTGTTCCATTACGAGTTGTTGGGCCACTCCAATAATCACAACTACTTTTTGTTCACATCTTCGAAATTTATTTGTTAAATTTTAATAAACTAATAGTTTTATGGTGTCAAGTCAAATCTTTCTAGATAAGATTGACTATTATTTATATCTTCACTCTTTTTATAAATGATCGTGGGAAAAAGGATTGAATGTGAAATCTTAATATTTTTGAGTAGATGAATAGTATATTTTTGGGTGATATGATTACTAAAAGAGTTTTTATAAATGTTTACCTATAATTATAAGAAATTTCAAATTGGTAATAGTTCTTATATTCTCTCTTGGAATAAAAGAAAATGATGAATGGAGATAGGAAATGGAACATTAAATCTAGGGAGAGCAAATTTTGCAGATGCATTTACTAATGTTCATGGGATTGTTTTTGGAGCTAGCATTAGCTTTAAGACTAAGAAATCACTTTATTTCTTTGCAATCCATTTATACGTTATTAGGAGAAGTCATCATTATTTTTCCATCTATCTTAGGCGGGTTCACAATTCCATTCTCTTAGACTCTTGACTTGTGAAGGCACTGTGACAACCCCAACTATTTTATGCTCATGTTTGCAATGTAAATATTTTGGAAGAAAAAAGGGCTAAGTAATGGGACATAGATTTCAATGGTTAAGGAAGTTCCTTGTTGGGGATAATTTTTAAGGTTTCCTTACAATAGGAATATGAGTTGATACATGGCATTTGATAGATGTGCAAAAGGGAAAAATTATATTTTCTTATTAGTTGTTCTTTTTACATCACAGTGGACAAGAAAAAGGGGACGGATAATTTAAAAATGATAATGGGTAAGTTGTCAGTTGGTAAAGTTGGTAAAGTGTGTCGGCCACTCGCTTAACCAATCATTAACAACTTGAGAACATGTAGGCATGTGGTGCCTCTCTCATTGGCTAAGAGGATTTTGGTGGCAGAAGTCACTATCTATTAGTAGACGATTTGATTGGCAAGGAAAAATAACAGGGAATAGAGGATGGTGCAGAGGGAGAGGACAAAGAGATCATTGGAACAATTACCCAAGAGAAAAGATGGGACCATTCGAACTATTTTGGGAGAGAAAAAAACAAGAGGAAGAGGGAGGAGGTTTGAAAAAAAAGAGAATGTAGAGCAAGGTAGAGAGGATAAATCGATATAAACAAGGAGAATGTAGAGGAGCAAAAAAAATAGAAGTTTTTGATTGGAAAGCAAGCAGGAGGAAACCAGTGTAGTTGAGGAATTAATTGCCTCTTGAGTCCCCATTTGTTAGAGGGAGGAAATGGTATTTCTTTGAGTTGCCTTAGGGCTGGGTGGAGGAATTGTTCCTCGAAATTCCTGGAGGATTTATGGAAGCTTCCTTGTAGATCAGTTTATTTGTGGGTTTTGGAGTCCCCAAGTTGGGTGGAACCACTATGTCAAAAGTTGAAGGTTGGAGACAACAAATTTCTAGACTCTATGAATTTTATTGATTGCAAATCAATGGTGTGAGGACCTTTAGATCCCTTAGTTCATTTGGTTGTTAAGGTTTATTACTTGAGAAAATACCCCTTTGTCTTTGGAATCTGGCTCGAGGGTGACAATTGAAAGTGAGAACTGGTTGTAGTTTGTTTATGGTTTCATGGAGAGTTGTTGTCGCAAGCTCAGTTCCCCAATAGCTATTGAGATAAGTATTTCTAATGTTCTTCAATACCAATGTAAATATGTTTTCTTTTCTTATTTCAAATAATGTTATTAATGTATGAATTGTGGTTTGTAATTTTATTGTTTACATGTCTGACTAATATGTTTTTGGGACAATTTTAAAGGCGATGGAACAATGTGAGGTTGTATTGGTTATGCTCTCATAGTAACCAACATGGAAACTTGGTAGTAACCAACATGGAAACTCATTATTTACAGTGGTAAAATTTTGATTTTCTACAAGCTCTTGCTAGCTCTTGGCTACATTTATGAGTAGGAGTAATGGAGATCCCTCATTCTCTGGTCCTATTGACTTATTTATTTCATATGGTTACCTCCTCAAATCTTCCAGTAAATCATACCTAAGTCCATGGGTCTGTGCTTCTATCTTCTCGATGTTCAAGGATAAATAAGCCTTGTTTCCTTATGTTGTTCATGAGACTATCTCTTAAGTTTTAATAACTTGATTTCATGTTCTTAGACTTAACATGGTATTTTCCATATCCTTGATGAGATCTATTATCTCATTGATAATTACTTTCTTATCTGTGTTCTTGTTGTTGTGGTAGTAATGAAATTTTGGATTTTTCAACCTTATTATATTTATATTTAGGAACATTGTTCTGAAATGTATACCTCCACTCTGGTTAGAGACAATTGTTGGTCTTTGCAATATAAATCATTAGATGGATGCAACGTTGGAGGACCATTAAGAGGCGGGGGGTTTCAATGGGGCAGTAGCCCCCCTATATGGGTTCTGGGGCAGTGCCTCGAGATTTTTTTTGGACACTATATTAGATGATTGAACCTACTTACAGTTTTGTGCATGGGTTTTGCACATGGTTTTGGGCATGATGGTTTTCTGCTCATGGTATCTTGTAGATTTAAGGGAACTACGATTATGTTCTAATCGAAGGTTAATGGCTTGAGGTTTGTGAATACTTTGACTTGTATAAATATGTGGTGTTATAACATTGAAATGAAAATAATGAAAAATCAATCTAGTAGCCTTGGTTTTGGGATCTAGGGGAAATTCTCTGTGTATTTGTTTCGTGTTTTCCACCATTGTATATTTTATGTTTTTTAAGAATTCGTTTGCAGGTAATTTTTATACAAGGTTAAAACCTGCATTTGGTATTAGAGTTGTTTCGGCTTCAAGCGGATGCCTTTGCTATTAAGGGGTTTTGCTCGGGCCTGTGGTAGACCTTGTTCAGTGGAAGAAATTTAATGGTCAGAGTTTTGAGTTGTGGAAACTCAAGATGGAGGATCTGCTAGTGGATAAATATTAGTGGATCGTAGTAGATTTGGGTATTAAACCAATAACAATGTCAGCTCAAGCTTGGGCTAAGTTGGATCGGAAAGAAAATAACACAATATGGTTGTGTATCTTAGATTCATTATTGTTGAACATATCAGGGGCAGTTACGATGAATGCATTGCAGGACAAATTAGGGACTTTGAACCAATATAAGTCTCTAGTGAACAAAATGTTCCTACAGAAAAAATTGTATAACCTTGGATGAAGGATGGAGACTCTGTGAGAGAGAATTTGAAGAGTTTTAATACTTTGGTAAGTTAGTTGTTATTTGTTGATATTAAAATTTAAGATGAAGATAAGTGCATCAATTTTTTGTGTTCTCTACCAGATTCATGGGATATACTACGTTGAAGTTTGATGAAATAGTCTCATCCTTGCTATCATAGGAGTTGAGACAGAAAAATATAGAGGGTCAGCATGGAGATGCCTTGTCTATACAAGGATGTTCCCAAAATAGAAATAAAAATAAGTCCTCGAGCAGGAGATATTAATCTAAATGGAGATCAAAATCCCCAAGAAATCCTATAAAGGTGTGTTGGAAATGCGAAAAGGAAGGGAACTTAAAAAAATATTGTAGATATAAAGTTCCCAAGAAAGGAAAGGGATTTGATGATGCTCCTTCTGCATAGGTGAAAACCACCTCAAATGAACGTGGAGATGTGTACTTAGCTTCTTCTTCAAGTACACATGTAGATCATGAGGCATGGATGATTGACTCAGGTGTATCCATTCACTTCACTCCCCATAGGCAGTGGTTCTATGAATATGAGAAATATGATGGTGGTGATGTCTTCTTAGGGGATGATAGGAAGGTTAGATTAATTGGACGCGGAAAATTTAATATGAAGTTGCAAGGAAGAAGGATTAGTACACTTCCGAGTGTTCTACATATTTCTGGATTGGCCAGAAATCTAATTTCTTTAAGCAAGATGGATGATGCAAGTGTAAAAATAGCGTTCGAGAAAGATACTTGCAAGATGGTTTAGGGAGCACTGGTATTGAAGTGGGGATTTCAGATTGGAACTTAGTACAAGCGTCTAGGTAGCACTATTATTGATGGGTGTAACAGTTTTGTGGTTCTTGAAAGTGGAGCAGAAAACCTTGTCATATCTAGAGAAAATACCATGCTGTTGCATCAAAGGCATGGACATATTGGAGATAAGGGACTTCAAATATTTCATGGTAGTGGTATGGTAGAAGGTATGTTTAATTACTCTCTAGATTTCAATTTCTGTGAACATTATGCATATGGGAAGAAGAATCGGGTGGGTCTCCCCTTCTGTGCTAAAAGGGCAAAAGGGATATTAAAGCTTGTACACAATGATGTGTTTGGGCTCGTGTTGATTCCATAATTTGGTAAGTATGTGTACTATGTATCATTTATATATGACTTCTCAAGAAATACATGGATATATTTCCTTAGGAAGAAATCTAAAGTCTTTGATGAGTTTAAATAATTTAAGGCTTTAGTGTAGAACGATATAGAGAAAAAGATAAGGTGTTGAGGAAAGATAATGGTGCATAGTTCTACAAGAAGGAATTTGAATAGTTCTGTAAGAAGTGTGGTATAACACGGTAGAATACTACTCCATACACACTTCAGAAAAATGGAGTTGTAGAAACAATGAACAAGACGTTGATGGACAAGGCATGAAGCATGTTTATTGGTGCTAGGATAGGACATGAATTCTAGGTAGAGGCGGTGGAGATTGCATGTTACCAGGTTAATATATCACCTTCATCAACATTGGAGGATAAGTCTCCACATGAGGTATGGACTGGTAAGAAACCCTCTCTTTCACATCTGAGGATATTTGGTTGTGATGCATATGTACATGTTCCAAAGTTGAAAAGAACCAAGTTGGATAGTAAATTTGAAAGGTGCATCTTTATTGGGTATACGAATGGTTTAAAAGGTTATAAGTTTTGAAACCTAGAAACAATGAAGGTTGTGTACAACCGAGATGTGGTGTTTAGAGATGTGAAATATGCTATTAAACATGAATTCCTACCAAAGGAACTTGAGAATATAGAGTTTGAGTTAAAGGAGGAAGAATCAAACTCCATAGCAAAGAGGAATCAAAAGATGAAGAGCCACAAACTCCAACTATGAGAAGATCAGTTCAAGAAAGAAGGTAGCTATAAAGGTATAGTCCATCTACTTTTTGTTCAAATTTAGCTTTATCTATTACTGATGATGATCCCAGAATTCTTAGGGAGGTAGTAGATTAAGAGGATGGAAAGCTATGAAAAGAGGTCATGGTTGATGAAATGACATCTTTGGACAAAATTGAGCCTTGGGATATGGTAGAGTTGTAGACTAGAAGGAAACCCATTGGAAGAAAATGGGTGTTTAAGAAGAAGAATGAAAAATGAAAGGTGGAGAAATACATAGCTTGGTTGGCAGCAAAAGGTTATTCCCAGGTGCCGAGAATATATTTTGGTGATATTTTTTCTCTTGTTGCGAAGGTATATTCTATTAGATTAGTTTTATTTGTTGTTGCTTCTTGTTATTTTGAAGTAGAATAGATTGATGTGAAGACAAAAAAAATTCACGGAGATATGGAAGAAGAGATCTTCATGAAGCAACCTGAACACTTTGCGATGAAGGGAAAGAAAGAATTGGTATACAGGTTAAAAAATATATATATGCGTTAAAACAGTCACCAAGGATGTGGTATTAGAAATTTGATACATTTATATGGGGACTTGACTTTACCAGAATCAAAGTGGATCACTGTGTGTATTTTAAATTAATCGGTGATCATGTTATTTATTTAGTCTTGTATGTGGATGAAATGTTGCTGATTAGAAATGACAAAGAAATTATCCAAGATTTGAAGACTCAATTGTCCTCCAAAATCAACATGAAGGATCTTGGAGCTGCAAACTATATTTTGGGCATGGAAATTAAATGATATCGAGCAAAAAGAGGAAGCTCTAGTTAAACCAGAGGAAGCATGTCAAGACAATCATGCAAAGGTTTAATATGCAAGATGGTAAATTGATGAAGGTTCCTATTCATGTAGGTGTAAAGTTATCTGCTAAAAAATGTCCCAAGGCACAAGAAGAGGAAGAAGACATGTCTTGTGTTCCATACACAAGTGCATTCGATAGCCTGATGTATGCAATGGTCTAAACTAGACCAAACATTGCACATATAGTGGGAGTATTGAGCAGGTTTATGTCAAAACCAAGGAAGGAGCATTGGAAAGCAATGAAATGAGTTTTTCAGGTATTTGCATGGTACTAGTGATTATGGTTTTTGTTACAAAGGAAGACCATGATTGCAAATATTTTTGGACATTTACGGCTTTGTTGATGTAGATTGGGTTGGAGATTCGAATATGAGAAGATTTATAAGTGGGTATGTGTTTAACCTAATTTGGAGGTGCAATCAGTTGGATGTGAAAGAGACAGTCTGTAGTGGTACTTTCAACTACATAGGCATAATATGTGTCATCCACTCATGCAAGCAGGGAAGCAGTTTGGTTGCAGAGATTGTGTTCAAATATGGGGTTAGTACAACGAGCTATAAGGATAGACTATGACAACAAAAGTGCAATTATCTTGGCAAAGAACCCTGCTTATCATTCAAAGACAAAGAATATTGATGCTTGATATCATTTTGTGAGAGATATGCTTGATGGCAAAATGGTGTTGCTGGTAAAGGTTGACACTTTGAAGAATGTTGCAGATGCATTGACGAAGTCTGTGAGAACTGAAGAGTTTTCTTGGTGTAGAAAAACAATAGGCATTGCAGAGCTGGATTAGTGACTAAGCTCTCTTGTGACCCCCTATGTGGAAGGAAAACAAGAAGTGGGAGAATGTTGGGTGTGTGGTATATTCTTTCGATGACTAGCCTTATATTAGGTGGATAGACCTACCTATGGTTTTTTGCATGAGTTTTACACATGGTTTTGGGTATGATGGTTTTTTGCCCATGGTACCTTGTAGATCTGATCAAGTGAACTACAATTATGTTCTAATCCAGGGTTAATGGATTGGGGTTTATGAATTCTTCGACATGTATATATATGTGTTGTAACATTGAAAGGAATATAATTAAAAATCAATCTGGTAGCCCTAGTTTAGGGATCTAGGGGAAAATTTCTATTTATTTGTTTTGTGTTTTTCATCATTGTATATTTTCTATTTTTTAAGAATTTGTTTGTAGGGAATTTTTGTACAGGGTTAAAAAATACACGTGTTTGATGGCACAACATATTTTTTGGCTCACATAATTAAATATATTACTTATATATACATATATATCATAAGCACAAGTGATGAATAGGAATGTGGATCCATCATTTAATATGTGTGTGCCAATGTTAGTGTGTGACACTCGATATATATATATATATATACACACACACACACACATGATTGCATAGGTAAGATATATATACATATATTACAACCCAACACAGGGTTTTGTCCATGGAGGCTCGTGGCTATATGATTTTGGTGGTCTTGCAATAAATTAACCACTGATATTAATATATATATATATCTAATATTATTATATATATATATATTTATAATTTATATATATTATTATATATATATATTGTGGAAATTTTACGTGTAGAACAAACCGATATATGAAACGTCCTAAAGCATAATACTTGTTCTACTTCTACAAAACATTAAGCAGAAGCATAATCGAAATTATGAGCAACATCAAGTAGAAACATGCATACTTGATCAAGAGAATTAATCACACATAACACAAGATATATCTAGGGGAAAGCACCAGCATAAAACCCCAACCATGTATTATCAATAAAGTGGAAATCCTCTTCACAATACAAGAAGAATTAGCTCTCAAGCTATTCAGTTCTCAATGAACTATGAAGATATGAAGATATGTCTCATGAACCAACCAAGCCTTGTTTATATAGGCTTTCCCTATCGTCCTTATGTAGTTTGCTTAGGAATAGTAGCAAAAGCATATGCTATTAATTCCAACATACCAAAAACAGCCAATGGTCCAACTACGTATTCCTTGAGAACACTAGTTCCTCAACCATGCAAAACTACTTAGAAATAGTTAAGCATCTGATAGTACACTGTCCCACATCTGATGTCAATTGGGTCTCTGACAGAACTGACATGCAATAGTTATCCATGAGTGAATCCTCAGTTATCTAAAATAATAGTTGTCACATGCATGCAAGCATTAACAAACAATATTTTATTATTTTAACAACTTGTTAAAATAATCTAGCTGGACTTGACTACTTAGAACTAAGTCAACTGATTCTCTCATTATAGAACTCATGCTTATTCCCTCAATCAGTGGAGGAAACTCATGTGCATGCTCATGAAAACTTCAAATTCGAATTTCGTCAATTAATTAACTCAACTGAATTAATTAATTAATATTTCAAAGTGTTGTTAAGACCAAAAATAGATAGACTAGGGACTGCTATAAATAGGAAGGGACCCAGAAATGTTATTTTTAGAATTTCTTGTTGCACAATTTTCAACACTCCCTCTCAATAAGAAAGGGATTATCAGCAACCCTGATACTGTCTCTATGGAACTCAAACTTGCCCTTTGATAATGCCTTTTTCAAAATATCTGCATCGTGTTCCTCGGTTGAAATATACTGCAACATCATGATCCTCTTGACCACACAATCTCGTAGATGATGATAGCGGATATCTATATGCTTGGACCTGTCATGAAACACTGGATTCTCAGAGAGTTTAATGCAGCTATGATTATCACAATATATCACCGTCAGATCCATCATCTAACCAAACAATCCCACTAGGATCTTCCGCATCCAGATGGCCCCACATGTAGCCTGACTTGCTTCCATGTACTCTACCTCTGCTAAGCTAAGTGCAACTGATCTCTGTTTTCTACTAAGCTAACTGCAGCTGACCCAAGGTTGAATATCCCTCCAGAAGTGCTCTTCCTGTCTAATGGGCTACATGCCCAATCTGCATCTATGAAGCCTTGGAGCTTCACTCCCTTTGTCCGCTTGTACCATAATCCATACTGTGTAGTGCCTCTGAGATATCTCAGCACATGCTTTGCCGCCTTCCAAAATAACTTGGTTGGCTGAACCATAGCTTGACTCAGCTGGTTCACTGTAAAGCATAAATTTGGTCATGTGTTCACTAGATACATGAGTGAACCCACAAGTTGCCGATAAAATGTAGCAGCTACTACCTCACCTGAAGTAGCGTCCTCCTTCTTCCAGTTACCTACTAGAGGAGTCTCCAGGGGCTTGCACATATCCGTGTGGAAGTGCCTCAGTATCTCATTGGCATACTTTCCTTGAGAAACAAATACTTCCCCATCTCTCTACCACACCTCCATGCCTAGAAAGTAGTGCATGAGGCCCATGTTCTTCATCTCAAACTCTCTTGCAAGATCCTTCTTGCAAGACTTGATCAACTCATCATCGCCTGCCAAAATTAGATCATCGACATAAAGTACAATAATAAATAGCTTACCATCTACAATGATGTGGTAGAGGTTTGCATCCGCTTCACTCTTGGTGAAGCCCAACCCGGTGAAACTGATCCAGATTTAAACAGGAACACAATACAATACAAAGATAACCATAAAGACAGATATGTAGTGGAAATAATACTTCATTTCATTACCATAAAATACTGAAATATGCTTACAAACAGAAATGGAAATAAACCAGCTAGGGAAATGGTAGCTTATCTCTGCGAAGAGATGTGGTAGCTACATGCCTCTGAACTGTCTTACAATGAGGCTCACAGGCCTTTTTATTATTGAACAATAACAAAAAACCATAAACAACCAAAACCCTAACCCAAGGAGATATAACACCAAGAGTTTGTGGGCCCCGTTGGGGTGAGTTGGACAACCAACTTCCCGGGGTTGCAAATTGGTCATATTATCTCTGTTTGACACGCATGATATCCCATTGGAAAGATCTCTCCGAGGATAATGATGAAAAATATGATTTTAGACAAAAAATTGCTAGCGGTAGATTTCCCAAAAAACGGCTCCAGAAGTTTAGGACCTGAAAAAGCTACTAAAAATAGTAAATTGTGCTATAATTAAGGAAACTGAAAAACTGAAAGAAGCACTGGTGGG
>APFE031135541.1:40460-62215 GCA_000404065.3 Pinus taeda
GGAGAACCATGCTCCCTCTGAAACATAACTATACCTCTACCCGAGACACAGTGCTTTCTGTCATCGCCCATCTCGATCCTTATCTAGAGATCTTTCTCCTACAAAGTGCTGAAAAGATTCTTGTCACCTAACATGTGGAAAGAAGCTCCACTGTCGAAATACCAAACACATCCCATGCTGGATGAAACCATGCATACAATAAGTGAGTAATCCATCTCAAACTGTGAAGCTAGTGCATCACCACCAGATTCCTTGGAGGAACCTTTCTTCTTGGTCTTCCTCTTTCAGAAATTATTAGCATAAGGACCCAACTCATGACAATGAAAACATTTCACCTTCTACTTGTCAAACTTCTTCCCTCCTTGAGAAGACTTGGAATGGGATGCCTTCCCTTTCCCTTTCTTAGATTTAGAAGCTAAAGCCAATTTCTCTTCATCATCATATTTTGATGAAGAAGCTCCATCCCTGGTGCTCTGTTTGATCTCCTCCTGCATCAAATCCGACCATAGTCATTCCCAATCTGGCAGTTTGTCCCTTCCATTCACTAAGTCCTGGTAGCTATGCCAGCTCTTAGGAAGGCCAAGGAGTGCTAGACTCACCATATCCTCATCAGCTGTAGTGACTCCTATGCTTGCAAGCTCATCTCTGCAAGTGGTGAGCTTGTTCAAGGATGTAGAAATAGAGTCACCCTTCTCACACTTGATCTTTCGAAGCTTGTCCCTCAGTGCCAACTTCCTTTGATCACTGCTATTCTGATATAAATCTTTCAATGTTTTCCACATTGCAAAAGGAGACTCCTTCCCATGGAGGCTTGAGACTATGTGATCTTGAACACCCTCCAAGAGAATTCTCCTAGCTCTAGCCACACACTTACCCCATTCCACCAGCTCAGTCTTGTCAGTAGGCTTAGGTACTTTTTGATCAACGAAATCCTTGAGACCGTTATCTTCCAAAACTACCTCCATGCAATCCTTCCAAGATATATAGTTTGAGCTATCATCAAGGGCATACTCAATCCTCAAACCATTGAATGCCATCGATGAAATAGATGTGATAAGAACTTGAGATCTATATCAAGAATAAGAAACTTTGAATTCCTCCTGCTAGTATACTGTTCTTGCTTGAGCACCTGTGCTCTGATACCATGTAGAAGTTTTTCTACAAATCAGCTACTCTGATACCATATAGAAATTTCACCTATAAAACAAACTAATATATGCAATGTCCTAAAGCATAATACTTGTTCTACTTCTACAAAACATTAAGTGGAAGCATAATCGAAATCATGAGCAACATCAAGTAGAAACATTCATAACTAATCAAGAGAATTAATCAAACATAACACAAGATATATCCAGGGGAAAGCACCAGCATAAAACCCCAACCATGTATTATCAATCAAGTGGAAATCCTCTTCACAATACAAGAAGAATTAGCTCTCAAGCTATTCAGTTCTCAATGAACAATGAAAATATGAAGATATGTCTCATGAACCAACCAAGCTTTGTTTATATAGGCATTCCCTATGGTCCTTACATAGTTTTCTTAGGAAATAATAGAAAAATCATATGCTATTAATTCCAACATACCAAAAACAACCAATGGTCCAACTACTTATTCCTTGAGAACACTAGTTCCTCAAACATGCAAAAACTACTTACTAGAAATAGTTAAGCATCTGAAAGTACACTGTCCCAGATCTAATTTGAACTGGGTCTCTGATAGAACTGACATGCAACAATTACCCACGAGTGAATCCTTAGTTATCTAAAATAATAGTTGTCACATGCATGCAAGCATTAACAAACTATATTTTATTATTTTAACAACTTGTTAAAATAATCTAACTGGACTTGAATAGTTAGAACTAAGTCAACTGATTCTCTCATTATAGAACTCATGCTTATTCCCTCAATCAGTGGAGGAAACTCATGTGCATGCTCAAAAAGACTTAAAATTCAAATTTCCTTAATTAATTAACTCAACTAAATTAATTAATTAATATTTCAAACTGCTGTTAAGACCAAAATTAATTTTACTTCCTATAGATAGACTAGGAACTGCTATAAATAGGAAGGGACCCAAAAATGCTATTTTTAGACATGTTACTTTTATAATTTCTTGTTGCACACTTTTCAACACACACATACACACACACACACATACACATATATATACACATTTGACAAGGGTGGACGCCATATGTTATACTATTGAGTTGTTTGCACCTAAATAGAGTTAGATGCACATAATTTACATACATAAAATATGTTTATGCATAGAACCATAATCGCACTATTATGGTCATGAAATGTCATATTGGACATGCCACTTAGGTATGTGTCATGGGATTCCGGGGAGTCTCTACCACACAACAACAAGGCGATATGCCATGTGGGCACCACATGGGTGTGACATTGCAGTAAAAATAAAAATGACAATTTAAAAGTAAATGAAACTTTGAGGGAGTATAAATTGAGATTCTCGAGTCCGATTTTGACAAAAAAATGGATCATTGGAATTATGTGGTTGATATTTACCCTTATGAAAACATTCAAAGTGTGTTCTGGAAAACTCGAAGGAAGTCCAAAAAAATTTATTACCGAATTTATCTAAATGTACCATGGAAGTTGGGTAAGTATACTGAACACATTCCTAAGGTTCAGGAGGTGTGTTTACAGGTGGTATCAAAGCATCCAAGTTCAATACTTGGACTGGATGTGCTCTATTATGGGTAAGTAACAATAAATTTCCTACAAAGGTGTTTTTGATTGATTTTTAGAAAAATCATAAAACAAATGTCAAGGTGTTAAAAATGGGTTTGTAATTGATTTATTGTATGCATGGTTGATATGTTGACATTGTGATTGAATTATGAAGCATGACACTAACAAATGATAACATTTTATTGTTATTTATGAGCTAACAATTTGCGTTGACGGATATATGTTAAATGAATATGCATGTAGATGTTGTAAAATTTGTGGCTTGATGTTGATTAACATTGATGTACTAACATGGTGTGTTTTGTTACAACGAGTTTGCCATGAAAACTCCATAAAATCAAGTTCATAGTCATGATTGTGTTTATTTATTTATGCCATGATATATCTAAAAATTGTGTGTGATTGAAAGAACATCACAAGCAACAAAAAGATAGTGAAAATCAAGGAATGAGTAGCATGATGGTTCAATACAGTTCTAACAGGTCATCACCTGGGCATGAAGAAAATTCAATGGAGAAGAGGAGAGGGGAAAAATCTCCTAATTGGATGGATAACTTGGGGATCACAAGGGCTAATATTAGGATCTTCAAGAAAAATAATAAATTGTTGGTAAGGGCTCACAAGAGGTAGCGAGGTAATTGAAATCATACTGAAAGGCTCTCAGACTTATAGAGACAAAGGAAACATAAGCTAGGGGATAGCCATAGAGACTTGCAAAGCCCTTTGGAGTCAGAAGAGAGAATTAATGGGGTAGATGGTAACAGGTCTAGGAATAGGTACATGAGGAACATGAAGGCATTTTGAGAGGGAATGCACCGTTGAGTACCCTAGAGAAGAACTAGTACTTATGGGAATCATTCTGGTAGACCTATAGCTCTACTACAAGGAGGCATTATCGTCGTCATCATCATCACAACCATCAAAGAAAGAGATAAAGGGATTGTATGCTCAAGGAATTTAAGAAGGCCAAACCACCCACATTTGATGGAGATATGAACAAATTTGAATATGTAGAAGTTTGGTTGTTTGGAATGAAGAAATTTTTTGGAATCCATGACTATTCCGAGAATATGAAGGCAAACGTAGCAACCTATAGTCTAAAGGGAAAATAAGACATATGGTGGGAAGATTTGAAGAATTCTAAAGGCATAACTGAAAAGAGGTTGTTATGTAGTGAGTTTGGGGACCACTTTAGAGATAAATATCTATTAGACAAATACTATGACAACAAGGAAAAGGAATTTTGTGAGCTCAGAATAGGGAAAATGTTGGACGAAGAATACATTGGCAGGTTCCTGGAATTGCTGAAATATGTTCCATATCTCAAGGATGAGAAGGGAAAAGTTTAGTGGTTTATCAGTGGGCTGCCCATGTCATTCAGAGAATGAATTGAGTTTTATGAACCCCAAACCTTGGATGATGCCATTAAAAGGCTTAAGCACGAGTATGTGTAAGCAAATTGCATGCCATAATTTAAGGGTGATTGGAAAGAGAAGAGAATCATTAAGGATAAGAATAAACGACACAAAAAGGTTGCAGACAAGAAGGAAAGCACAACCACAACTAATGCAATTCGATTTCAATAGAAATTTGATCCATCTGACAAAGGCCATGCACATTAACTTATTGGATAGAAGCATAGATTTGAGACAAAAGAAACATTAAAATACTGGATGTGTGGTGAGAATCACCAAAACAAGGGACTTCCCACATAAGAAGAACGTAGGATAAAAAATTTATAGCACACATGAAGCTCAAACTGTGGGAGACATAGTGCAAAGCATGCCCATAATTTATGAAGAGATAGACAATCACTAAGCATACCACCAAGCGTCCATCATTGAGATGGAAGGTAGGTTGTGTAATCAAAATATTTACATTTTAATTTATCTTGGTTACAATTACAAGTACGTTAGCCCAAATCTCGTAGAAAAATGTCAATTGGCCAAAGAATGACACACATGGCCATGGTTATTTCAATTGGAAATAGTAACGAAGAGAAAAATTAACAAGTTGGTGAAATTGTGTGCATTTGAGCTCAACAACATGCCAACAACAACACATTTAAATCCATTGTCGTTGGCTGAGTATCACTTGTTGTTGGGCATTGACTGACTATACACACATAGAACCAAAGTAGGTTGTTTTAAAAGGAAATCAAATGCCTTGATGATGTTGGAGAAATAATATTTTTACAGGGAAAATGAAATCCCATATCTGTGAGGCTAATCACAAGCATGTAAACCAAATGCTACTACAGAAAAGGCTACCATTTATTTGATATGCGAATTTCCAGTGATGAAAAGGCCATTGACAATGCTAAAGAAGAAATTGAGGTGCTGAAGAAATATCCAGTCTTACAACAATATGCAAATGTGTTTCTAGAAGATATATTGGGATTACCTCCTCATAGAGAGGTAGATTTCTCCATCAAATTGATGCTTGGAGAAGCACCAACGTCCAAGGCACCATGCAGGATGAGCACTCCTGATTCGGTTTAACTAAAATTGCAGCATAAAGTGTTTCTCCATTGGGAGCACTAGTATTGTTCATGAAGAAAGAGGATGGTACATTGATCTGAAATTGGAGTAGGTGATTTCTTCCTCTTTTCCAAAATCAAATAAAAACAAAAATAGGACCATGTTGATGCTTTGCAAGGTAAAATGGGTCTTGAAACAAATAGGTTTTTCCAATGACTCTTCAAGTCATGAATTAGTCTTCACATGTAACTTTACATAAGCAACATAACAACACATAACTCATGCAGGCATAATGAAGAGATAACAAAAGATTTGTTGAAGGAGTTCACCCCGCCTGGGTTACATCTCCAGGCCTGCTAACATAGCTAGACCACTCATATATTTTGTAGAAAAATGTAGTACATAAACAATTAGATGTCGTTAAACATGTGCCTATTACTCCTACAAGGTAATGTTCTCTTACAAAGAACTCTCAAAAATAGTAGTAACTCAAAGCATTTGCTACAAAGATATCATACTCCAACTGAAATGAGCTAAAATGAGCATGTGAGCACTTGAATTCCACATTGAAGCACTTAAATAAAACTTCTTTCAACATAACATAATGAGAAAAGTGAACCTGAGCTAAACCCTACAAGTTACAACTGTTGTGGTAGAATTTTGAAGGTGAGAAGTCCCCTATAAGGCCTTCTCCATGCCTAAACACCTTCTAGAACTGCTTCCAATCCCTGATTGATCCATAAATATTTGGTCTCAAACCTGAAAAAATAATACTTAGATGTGCTCAAATAAAAAATTAGACGTCACCAAAGGATTTAAAACATCCAAAAACCCCTAAGTGCACTCTTTCTAAGCTTAATTTGGCCAAAATATCCAAAAGATCTGGCTCCCCAATGCTTTTCATGAGTTTTTACAGTTAATCATCCTACAAATCAGACCATCTGCCTAATGGCCCTACAATTCCGCCCTGAATTCTCCTAACTAAGTGACAAACTCTCTTCCTTCCAGTGCATTTTGTAGGTTCATTATTTTTTCCTAATGACCCTTTAACTTCGAAAATCACGACCATATGGACCACATAGGGCCGAGGGTTGTTCCTTAACACCCGCCCTTTTCGGTTAAGCCCCTAAACATCAGGTCATGGTATTATGGGTGCCTCGGGTCCAAGGGATGGGTTAACTGCTCGCCCTTCCTGCCGGGACCCTTACCCGTCTGCACACTGGGTCACATGAGTTGCCATAGAGCCCGGAGTTGGCTCGCCTCCACAACAACCACTGCCTTTTGTCTTAGACACAGTATGGTGCCATTGTTATATGGTCAAGGGTGCTCCTTTCCATTTTACCAAAGACATATGGGTAAACCATGACAGGGGGTCTGAGCTGGAAATTCGACCCCTCTCCCCAAAGGAGTACCCATTGAAAACTTAAATATGTGTTCGACCCATGGTATTTTAAGAACCACCACGAGGACCTAATGCTAAGGAGTTGCACTATGAATTTGGAGGTTGAGGGTTTCAATGTTCCGGGCCTTAATCCTACCATTTCATGTGGTAGTCAATGACCCCAGGGTGCCACGTGGCAGTCCATGACTAGGCCACATGCCACCACTTCATTAGTCCAAACAAAATCAACCATAACCAATCAAATGTGCCCAAAATTCAACCAATCACGTGAGGCCACTCGACAACCTATCATTGGCTCATACCCTGCACAGTCACCCTACTAAATCAGCAGTATGGTCAACCCAGTCAACTGCTTAGTCAACTGCCCTGCTCAAATTTTACCTATTTGGGAAAAAAATCAGAACGCAATATATGGATGATATAATCTTATATTGAAGTGAAACAAATATCATTGGATCCAGAACAACGAGCACTTTGATTTGGTGTTGGTTTCAAGAATTTCTTAGTACTTTCATTTTTGAGCTAAAAATTGATCACCTGATCATACACTCTAACTTTGCATTGAGTACAGGAAATTAAATAAAGTAACTATCAAGAACCAATATCCAATACCATGGATTGATGATTTATTTTACCAGCTGAGGGGAGCAACATTTTTCTACAAGATTGATTTGAGGTTAGGCTATCATCAAGTGTGCATCAATGAAGAAGACATCCATAAGATTGTGTTCCAAACCAGATACATGCATTGTGAGTTTGTGGCAGTACTCTTTGGGATTGCTAATGTGCCCACCACATTATGTGTTTAATGAATATTGTGTTGCATTTTTATTTGAAAAAAATCATGATTGTCTTCATTAATGATGTTATCACCAAAAAATGATCACCTAGCCATTTCTAACTAGGTGGATTGAAATATAGTATGGTGGATTAATTTTACCATAGTAAAATCACTTTCACCATGGGAAATAATTCAGTAAACCATTTTTATCAAATTATTTTTTGATTATTAAATAAACAAAAACCATGAGATTAAATAGATAAATCATTATTAATTTAATTTAATTTAGGAAAAATATTAAATCATTGTTTAATAATTATTCCTGGTCACATTTGACTAAATCCCCTAGGAATAATTAAATAAGTCATTATTTATTTATTATTCCTTATTTATATTATTGGAATAATTGTTAAATCACTATTTAATAATTCTTTCAATTTCACAAATTCTTAATCCTCGTGAAATAATTAATAAATCATTTTATATGTTAATTATTTTTAAATAAATATATTTGACCATTTTAAATATATTTTCCCTCTCTAAAAAATATAATAAAGTATTCCTAATGATTAGATCTTGATTTGGTCAATATTATTTTATTATTCTCCATTTTCAAGATTAACTCAATACTTTGTTTAAAATATGAGGATTTTCCATTCATTCTTCACCATGATCAGTATCATCGTCACCATTATCGTCTCTTTTCTTTTGAGCTCCATTTGAGTTCTCCACATTTTTTGGGGTTTTTCACACATTGAGGGAGAAGATTGATTATTGAGGCATCAAGGACATTAAAGAACCCATCCCATGGAGGGGAATTTGCAGACCCCTTTGTAGATCTCCTTCACCAGGTGTCATTAATAAAATAATTTATTCATCTTAAAGTCTTTACATTTGGGTTATTGCATTGGACATCTATATTATTGTTTGTTGTTTTAGATCATATATGTTATTTTTGTTGCAGGTTTTTCTACTTTTTATTGCAGATTTGAAGCATAAGTGGCCACAAATTGTTGTTAGGGTCACTTGTCACCTTGTGACTTAAGTGAAGTGTTTTGGTACACCTTCCAAGAAATTTCACACTAATAAATGACAACTCCACTGGGGTAATAACAAAATTCTTGGGTGACTAAAGTTTCAGTAAATTTTAGGGTTTTCTATAGTTATTTTAACCTCTCAATTTCTATTTATAGTATTATTTCCTTTTTTGTCAAATTTTCAGTTTCTGGTGGTTTCTTGGTTCTTTCTGCAGGTCATAGGGACCAACTAAGCAAGAGATGACAAAATCTATGCGAGATCTTCCGACCAAGAGTACCGAGAGAAAAACACACTTTTCAACCCCAGGTCTACGTTCTAGAGCACACTATTTGACCCAAAAATTGTGTTTTCCACTGTTTTAGGTTAGTACCCATGTTTTTGTATTTTTTCAGATATCATTGATTGATTGATTTATTTATTGATTTATTGACTTTTTGTTTATTTATTTATTTATTTATTTCATTTTATTTTATTTTATTTTTGTTTTTTTATTTATTTTTAGATTTGTTGAGAGTGTTGTCTACAGACTGGGTAGGATACTTCCCCTCTATTTTCAATCTCCCCTAGGTCATGATTCTCTTATTTTTCCTCTTTGAGGAAGGAATAATCCCCTTATGGTTTAGAGTACACATCCACGTTGTTAGGAAGAGATTGCCTAAGTGAAAAATCTAGGGTTTCAACATTTTCAACTCCTGAATTTTGGAGTCTGGTCTATTACTTTTCAACACTTTTGGATAGGTTTCCTTTACCTTTTCTCCCTTTATATTTTAGGTTTGGCTTCCCCCCTTAAGATCCCCTTAAGAATCCTAGGTTTTAGACCTTCACACCTATCCTTTGCAGCATTTTTCACCTCTGCTTTTTGTTATTTTTCTACACCATTTACAACAGATTACTGCATCTAGATCTTAGTCCCTTAGCTATTTTAGGCATTTTTATGTGTCTTTGGGTAGCTTGTTTTCCCTTTCTTGCTTAGCTGCTTGATAGCTTTTGTGGGTGGGGTTTTGTGTGTTTGATTCATTAGTACAAAATGAGAGATTAGTGACTACACGACTAAAAAATTTAATAACCACAATTACATCAAGTGAATTACTACTAAATTTGACCAATTTTAAGTGATCGAACTAAAAACGATTAACTTAAATGACTAATTTAGTCCAAGGATAAAATGTATGACTAGATATTAAGTGACTCAATTAAAAACGACTAATTTAGTTTAGGAATAAAATATATGACTAGATAATAAGTGACAAAATTAAAAATTATTAAAATAAATTAAAAATGATTAATGTTTTACTTGTAAGGACACAATATCATATTTTTACTTGTTCATGTTGGATTTGACATATCTAGGTAACATATCTATGGCATAGTAAACACTCTTAAGCTTACATGAGTACATGAATACATGAAACACCTTGATATTTAGGCTCTTTAATTATAATTGTGAAAAGGGTTTACAAATTTGCATCATGGTCAAATGTGTTTGTTGATACATTTATTTCTTACATTTTTTGAACACATTTGACATTTTAACCACACCCCAATGCAAATCAATGCATGGGAACGTGAAATGACTCGGTTCATAGGGCTAACAATTCACTATTTTTAAGATTCTCTTGACAGTTTACTTGCTTGCATTTTGCAGATGTGTGATCACTTTCTAATTTTAAATTCCGCAACCTAACACACATAACGAGATAGTGATTAAAGCTCAATAGTTCCACTATTGGTGCACTCTGCACACAATTTAGACAATGCACACAATTCTTAAAAATTTGATGTTGACATATGAAATTTCTTATTGTTTAGGGGTGCTTTAAAACTTACATTTATCTCTAGTCTTAATTTCAATTTGTTCTAAATAGATAGTGGTTAATGTGCTCACACGCTAATGGTATTTCTCATGGTTCATTACTTGTAATTACACACTTTGGAATGTTATAAATACATCGTTTGGGTCACAATTCTATGGTTACCAACTAGCCAACTATAAATGGTTATAAATTGATGATACATGGATGACATTTGAATGTTACAAATGTGAAAGTGGTCCACATTCAACTTTGTTGTCTTCATTGTCCTTAGTAACAATGAAAAGTTTCAATATTTCGTTTATTTATCATCACACACACATAACTCTTTATCGTCCCAAACATAGTTAATACTATTGGTGTATATCTCTTAATTGTGGAATGGTCTCTTGATGATGATAATGAAATCTCAATCTCTAATGCTCATTAATACGATGAATGAATGATCTATTGCCTTACTTGTATGGTCACAATTTATGATTCATTTTCTATTTTTATTGTGCCATTCTATATATGCTTCACTAGCATCTCATGTTACATGGTTAGTTGAGCAAGTTTTATATTTCACTTTTCAAGTATAATTTCGTTGCATGAATAAACATAGTTGTCTAATTAAAATCATTCAAAAAAATTTCACAATTCATGTTTTGTTTGATTATTCACACACTTATCCCTGTTCTTTTACTTTGATAGTGAGTCGTGTCAAATCACTAGTCTTCGTTAAGTAACTTCTCTTTATTACTCAATGACCTAGCTTAGCTCGATATTTAAGGATTCCCTCCTTAACAAGGAAATCCTTCAATGTAGTCTAATTCTATTTTATTGTTCATTTCTCATGAATGTGAGAGCGATACCCTGAGGGGACCAAGTAGAAGGGTTGTGGAGTAACATTGAAAGAATGGTTGCACTGTGAACAATGAAAAATATATTAATAGTTATTTTAGCAATGGAAGAAGAAATCTTGTAAAGGCTCCCAAAATAGCTTCGTTATATGCAGTCCAGATTTGTATCGGAATTGGCTAATGGCTAGGTTTATGTATTGGTTCATTGAAAATATTTGTTACTGGATCTACCATCTCCATGTGTAGGATCCATGGATCTCATTCTGGCTTGTTAGGTTTTGCCCATGATTTGACATGAAAGGAGATCTATGAGTGAAGGGAATAGATGTTGAGCCTATGAAATGGATCCTGAAACTTCTAGTGCTTTTTTGACCATTGATCTCCTGAATTTTTTAATATTTAGATTTAATAATATATTTGTATTGATATAATTTTAAAATTTAGATATATAATGATATTACTATTTGCAAATAAAATTTATTGATTTGTAAGGAATAAACTCCTCACTTTGTCAATATTTGTGGAGTTTTGAGTCATTTATTTACTTCCTTACATTTAAAGAGGAAGAATTTTAAACTAATAGAAAAGATAATTTTAAGTCATACTCCACACCCAAACTGTCACCCTAAATATTATATACAAGAAAGCCAATTTCCTTTATTATCAATGTAACCATGTGCTTTAAAAGTAGCACCCAATGTCATATGTCAAATCAAATACTACTCTTATTCTTAGTTTCCCTAATAATTTCACCATTACAAAATTATGATTTGGATCAAAAATTATTTGGCTGAATTCCAATCTCAAGGAGAAAAAATAGTTTGATTCCTTGAAACCTTTGTTTTATTTATCGGACTAGAGATTAAAACAATGTAAACTTTGAAATGGCAACTATAAACTCAAAACGGGAACTCTAGCCAAAAAATCCTGAAAAAACATCAAAAACAGTGCTAAAAATGAAAAGTGTGTATACTGGAACGATGATTTTATTTTTTAGGGGTCAATTTTGAACATGTTTTAAAAATGGCAGTGACTACGAAATTTATATGAAATTTTCGTGCAAAATATAGCTTCAAAATGAAAAAGTGATGATACTAGAATGGTGATTTTTTTTTTTTAGGGTCAATTTTCAAACTTTTTAAAAAATGCTAGTAAAACCAAATTTTTATGTGCCAAACAAAGTTGTTTATGAGGAAAAAAACACATTAATGTTTTTGGTATAATATCATTTTTCTTTCCTAAGTATAAATTCAACATGTTTTCAACCATTACATGCCATGGTTATTACACCTAAACATAGATGGAAAAATTTACCATATCACATCAAGCACATTTTCCTGATTATTCTTATTTTAATTTTGAGCATGAAAAATTCATAGGAGGCCAGGATTTCGCTAAAAAGAGGAACTGGAGTCAGATTACAGTGAATCTCCTCTAATGACCCTCACTAAACTAATCACCCTCTCCATAAAATATGTTCACAAAAAGTTCACAAGGAATCCTAGAAGCAAGTTTCATTTGTTCTAAAGCAACTCAGTTACACCTCAAGAACCTTATTACTCCCTCATAAATGTGTTCCCGAGAAATGAAGGTAGGATAACTTCATTTGCTATCAATAAATCCCAAACCTAGATGCCAGAGGATTTTCTCTCAAGAATGAAATAATTGGAAAAAACAAGCAAGTTCCCATAAGATAACTCTAGTGTCAATCACAATCCTAATAATGCATCATCAGTGAAATCATACCCCACATGTAGGGAGAATACGATGCTACCTAATACCACTCGATTTACTTTGATTAGAGTATCTAAGGCCATAATAATAATCTATTTTAATTTCTTTCCAAACCTTTAAAGGAAGGTCACTGCCATTGTCATCTTATGAACCCTAATAATAACTTTGATCGCATTTTAAATATAGTTACATGGTATTTTGTGTTTGTCTTATTTTGTTTCAGGTGACTCATGAGGAGCACATGGACGCTAATACCACAATGGAAAACACAACCAAAATGAGAAAACTAAGTTTGGACCTCCATTAACATCAATTACCACTGAGAAAGGATTACATTTATCAAATTCACTGTGAATATATTAACAACAGCATAAAAACATCTCCCTTGGAAACAATTCTAAAAAGTCAATTAGGTCAAGAATTTACACCCAATATAAGGAGACACCCCTATTAATATGGTTATTCAGTGCATTACTTCCCCCACTATTATCAATTAGATGTTACCCATCCTCATATCTAAATAAAAGAAAAGGGAGAAATAAAATAAACGAAAAGCACCCGAATGGGCAAAGTAACAAGGGATATAAAAACCTTTTATGGGACTATGAACATCTAGTTGGTAGTAAATGCTTATTATTTCATTGTGGTGATTAAATTGTAGACATAGAAACTCATTAATACTGGAAGAATAATTTTAGAAATCCTTGAGTCATATTTAAGGAGTCAATAATAACCCTAATGACTTCACAACACACCCTATTACCAACTATCTTATATCTGACATTTAGTCATTAATTTGATCCTATATCTATCATTTAGTCATTAATTTGATAATTTTCTTAGTATTCAGTTATATAATTATATCATATTATGTTTGATCCTATATCAAATATTTATTAAAGTGAGGAAAAGATACTCCAAACTATACTCACTAGAAACTACAGTAAATAAATGGGAAACCTACATGAATAAAACAAAACTACAATGCAATTTAATTGATCAAAATAAAATAAAAGTACAATGCAATTTAACTCATCAGAATAAAACAAAACTACCTTACAATTAGATTGAGACTACACTTACTTTCCTCTTACAATTAGATTGAAACTCCACTTACTTCCTATACTAGTGCCGGAACTAAAATAAAAGACATTGGAAATTTTAAAAGTACATGCATATTAAACTACAAATTTGAATGGAGAAACTGCAATAATTTAATAATCTAAGCATAACCTAAACCTAATCTAAACAAATTCCTTGGAAATCTCTAAAAAATAACTTAAAATGCTTTGTTGAAGGTCCTAGTTATCAAACATACTTGAATGCACAATTGACTGATCAAAAATGAAAAAAAAAGACTTATCCTCTCTCATGCGAGTTTATTACTTACACTCTAATACCGACCCAAAAAGAATAACATTTGAAAATAATAGTAAAAAATTACATTCAAACAAGTAAAAATAAAACAATAAGGGAACATCAAGTAAGAGAGAAAACCCATCTATGGAAAATCTTTGAAAACTAATGAAAAATCTATGGATCATCCATAGGAGATGTAACAAAAAGCTGGGCTCCACTGAGGGACCCAGAGGATCAATGAACTAAAAATTAGTGTGGTGGTGAAAATAGAATTCTTAAAGAGAAAATTAAGTCAATTGAGTTATACTTCTCAAGGGATGTGTTCACACAAAGGGCCAACTAAAGTGAATAATGATAGAGAGGGTTTTGCAATTTACAATCACGGAAAGTGAAAGCAATACCCAATTTAAATTTAACATGAATAAACTGTAGGTCCCATCGAAGAAATTGCAATATATGCCTTTCAAGTAAAACAGCCAGCAAAAATCATTAACGACTAAACTTGGAATGCAAATAGTATTGAGGGAACCAAAGAGTTAAGGATACTCATCTTTTTTTATAGATAGTGGGTTGTGCGGCAATTAAAAGACAATCAAGTAGAAATAGTAAAGTATAGAATATATATCTATTAGGCCAGTCAGGCTTGGGGCAATTACAAGGAAAAAAAAGACACGAAATGGTTTTATATAAATAGGTACCTGTGAGTATGCACGTACAAAATTCCAAGGGACACAAGTAGAATGATTAGCTCCTCTCCCTCCCTTCTTTCAAAGCTCTCCATCTACCAGAGAATCATAAATGTAAGTTCTCATATTTTCATTTTCGATTGAAGTTAGAAACCAAAAACCAGAGTTATAATCCTGATAGCAGTTAAGAGGATTTAACTTGTTGACATCAGTTTGCCTAAAAAGACACAGGTCATGGAGACGCTTTCTTCTACAAAGAAAATTGCAACATGGCACAGGCTAGAAGGCTATTTAAGTACCCTTTGAAGTGTTGTGTATTCCACACCCATTTCATATATGAGAAATGGTTTGGTATGCTTCGATCTAAGAAATAATTAAAAAGTACAATGGTCAGATAAATGATTAATTTAGAGAAAATAGAAAGAAAGATAAGAACAATGGTCTGGTAAACAACTATAGTAATCTTGATTGCCCATTTATTCAACCCATATCTACAGTGAAAAATATCCAATATCTCAACCAAACTATCACATAATGTATTTGGTTTTGAATTATAGTTTCAATCAAATTTCATTTGGAATTCAAAAATGGAGTTAGAATTTGAATCCTAATTCAAGAACCACTTCTAACTTTCACCGACACCATAGCTCAATCGAGGGAACTTCTAGTTGGTACAATGCATTAAATAATTTTGAAGCCACCAATGTTGTTGTGGACCATAGATCCATCAACATTGTCGTTAGTACGAAATTATATGCGCAACAACACAGGTTCATTGTCTTTACACATTAGAATGTGCAGCAACATAGGTTAGAGTCATATTCATTTTTGTCACGGTATTGATGGCCTTAGGCTCTCCAGCACCAGCACTGACTTTGCCCCCTGTTGCAATAACACACAAGGCGACCCCAGTTCAATTCCCAGCAGTGCCATCACCGCAGATCTTTCGCAGGGATAGGATTTATCCGCTTAATATCGTATTGGATGCCCAGTAAGCATTGTTTGGGGTGATTCGTAGTAGATGGGGTGATTTTGAGAATCACCGGGTGGTGGGGCAATTGTGAGAATTGCCCCGCCACCAGTGGTAGTGGCGGGGCGGTGGCTGAGAATCGCCCCACCACCCGGTGATTCTCAGAATCGCCCCATCTATTATGAATCACCCCAAACAATGCCTACTGGGCATCCAATACGATATTAAGTGGATTTCAAAGGGAATTTTGATGTTAATTAATTTTGGCAGGAACAAACAAAATAGTTTTTCAGTAAAATTTCAGTTTTGATCTGGAGTGAATAGCAGATCGCTCCAATGTGGGAGACGTTCAGCCTATTCGACACCGACCATGACGGGTACATTACGACGGCCGAATTGGGAACCGTGATACGATCCCTGGGGGAGAATCCCACTCAGGCAGAGCTTAAAGAGATCATTAAATGCGAAGAGATTAGCAGCACGATTGACTTCCCTCGCTTCGTGGACGTGATGAAATGGAACTTCAAGGGAGGGAGCTTCCATGTTCAATTCAGGGATGCCTTTAAAGCCCTTGATAAAGAGGGCACCGATAAGATTTCTGCCAAAGAACTCTGTCATTTTCTTACCAGTGTCGGGAGAAGTTGGAGCCGTTGGAATTCGATGAGTGTATTCAAGAAATTAAGGTCGATTCTGATGGAAACATCTGCTACGAGATCAAGTTTTAAACAAAACAATATATTTTGGTTTTACATTTGATTAATAATCAAAGTAGTCAGACCTGGATTTTGGGAGCTTTGTAAAATATTCTTATATGTTATGTTATATAAAAAATAAACATAGGGAAAATTGATACATAAATTATAAATTTTGAAGTAAACAACTTTTGATGGATTGAACCTGATGTATGACTTCAATTTAAAATTTTGAAACTTCTTGATAGATTAAGCATAATGGATGACACAACTTTTTGATAAATTGAACATAATAGATGACTAATTTGAGCAATTTTGTTCTGATGAGATAAAATAGTTTATATTTTTCATTTGCAAATTTGTAATTTGCAATTTACAATTCTTCGTAGATTGCATAAAATAGTTTGCATTTTCCATTTGCAAATATGTAAATAATCACAAATGGATTCCCTTCTCTCTTTGGCCAAGCAAATTGTTTTAAACCAAATCAAGTCCAAACGTACACAAGCAATGTTTGGTAAATGAAGGCAACCAAGTGCTTCAAGACTTGAGATATAGGGTGAGGGTCTTTCGACTATTTTAGTTAATGACTTGATGTTGGAATGTGATTAGGCTATGTCAGTTAGGGTTTGTTAGGTTGAGTCAACAACTCATTTAATTCATTTTGTTTAGGATCTGTTAGGCTCATTTTGTTTGAATGCATGAGGTTAAAACAGTCGTTTTTGGGAGATTTGGGATCGTTTTGACTAGATTGGTGTTAATAAATAAAAATTTCAATAATTTCTAATAAATTGATATGGTTTAATTCCACGCATCATTATTAAATTGATAAATAGAGAAATCACTTGGTGGAAATAAAAAAGTTTTTCGAAGAAGCTTATCTTTTATCTCTTTGCGTAGATAAGATTTGTTTTCATTGATAATTCTATTGAGATGAATTGGTTACAAGGGAAACAAGTGTGTAAGCAAGTCTTAATCATATAAATGAATTTCACATGTAGACTTGAACATATATAATTTTGATTTTTTTAATAAATATAAAATTAATTGTGTTTGGATGAATTATAGTGTTTTTTTCTTCACTTGATTAACATTGGTAGTGGATGAGATGTAGTGAGTTCTTTTTATATATTACAATTCACCATTATTAAATAAGTTGAGTTTGTTTTATTAATTTTGAAAATTGGTATAAAATGTTTTAAAGTGATTTCATGTTCGTGAAAATATTGAATTTTGATAAAAATGAATGTTAAGTAGAATGATAAATACATTCTATTTTATAATAATGGCATGGGCGTTGAGGAGGTGACATAAGGAAGAAAATGTTTATAATATGTTTATTGATTTTGGCATCATCATGAATAATAAGGTAGAAGTGCTTGTGGTTTTATAGGACCTTCTTGTGCCCAAACAAAAGGGAGTTTGTAAAGTCAAAAGTTTTGACAATTCTATTAAGCTCAGAATTATAACCTATCCAAATCTCCTATGATGCATAGATTAGGCATCTATGCCAGGTTTGCAAGCAGTTATAAAAATCTGCAATATGTTTAGTATTTATGACTTTTCTTTTTCACCCATGGATCTGCCACATATATTTGTTTTCTTCCCATCCTGTTTTTCATTGGGTATGACACAATATTTTCCAATCATTGTGTATGACACAATATTTGCCAATCTTCCATTGGCAGATATTTTTTGATGCTAAATAATCTTGGCAAGCTAAAAAGAGTCGTTATTGGTGTGTATTGTGAAAGAAAAAGAGACAATCTAACATGTTTTACCTCTTCTCCATGTTCTAGATGAACACATGGGTTTCTTTCTTTTTTCCAAAATAATGAACTCCGAATAAGATAGAAATGTAGGTGTATTTTTATTTTCTAAAATAATTAACGTATGATGAGATAGAAATAAATAAAGAATTATCAATTGGGATCACAAATTTCAAGATTTGAGTATACTCAAATGTTCATTTTTACATTCTCTTGTATGTTTGTTTTGATTAGGTCTATTGAATCAAATTGGTTTTCAATAGGTTTGTTTTGAGTATGTGAGGTTTCTAGTGTCTTATTAATTCAAGTGGAAGAGGTCTTTCTTACATATCATTAGATTATGAAGTGACATTGGACATAATTAAGCTTTGGGCCATACCCTTTTAGAAACAACAACCCAAACTAAATGATTAGTTATTACACCTTTTTATTTAGTTGATCTAAACTAGAAGATTATAAAAAAAATTCCTTTCATTGCTCCTCATAAACCAAGATAGGTTGATTCATCCCTCCTTTTTAATGTACAAATAGGAGTGCTTGACTTTTACTCAAAACAATGGGGTGTTGATGTATCTATATATGGATGCTCAAGTTTTTATATTGAAAATTTTCTCTAGTGCTTGATTTGTAGTCAAAGAGATGTGGTGATAATGTATCTAGATATGGGTGTTGAGTTTTTTATATTGAAATTTTATCTTTGTTTCAATTAGAATTAGAAGGGTTTTTTATTTTTGTTTTCCTCATAATAAACTGTTGTTCTCAATTGAAATTGGATCATTTGTATTAATGTTTCTTTTCAATGTAAGTTTGAGGTGCAAGTTACTTATTTAATTTTTAGACTATGATATTTAACACATAGTGACCTATGCTTAATAAACTAAAATTAGGAAGGTTTAATAACTTGCTTAGGTTTTTTTATGGTTTTGGTGTAGCTTGTTTGTAGAGAGACTAGAGATTTGTCTACTAGGAAATAGCATTCCCTTGCATCTTTGAAATCTTATTTACTGGTTCTATGTGCTTGCATTACCATCTTTTCTTAAATGGTATTTGAAATAGTTATTCAAGAAAATTTCTAAATATTTCAGCGTTCATTCAGCAAAGAATTAATGCTTTTCAATTTCTTCCAGATGCAATGCAAGAATTTGGGTTGAAGAAAGGGGACTTTATTGAATCACGTGTGGCAAAAAAGGCAAAGGAACCCCAACCACCATTACATGGAATGTTTGGAAAGACATACATTGGGAGATTCGTAGACATCAAAGATCCATTAGAAGAGGAAAATAAGCAAAAGGAAGCAGAAATATTGTGGAAGAAGACAATGATGAAACCCTAGAGGACAAAGAGTTTGGATTACATGACATTGTTGATTAAATTTAAGTTATGCTTGGAAAGAAAGCTTTGCAATGTTTTGACTTTGACATTTTATGAGAAGAATAAACACTCAATTAAGGTTGTCATGTGTTCAATATTTCTAAGATGTGATTTTCGCATTAATTTTTAAGTTAATCATTATTTTTTGAAAAAAAAGTGATTATATTATTTTTTTGACATGAAATTCATAAAAAAAAACTATTATTTAACCATTTTTAGTTAAAATTTTCGTATAAAAATGTGATTTTGACATGTCAATTCTAGCAAAAAATTATCAAAACGTGTAGTTTTTTAGTTATACTTATGTTAAAAATGGTTATTTCTTTGTCCATTGTTAAAAATATTGTTTTTTAGAAACAATTATTTCATGTGGATTGAAAAATTAATTAAGGATGTATAAATATGTAGAATATCGAAAATTCAAAATATCGACCTTCTAATTTAAAAATGCAAAACAATAAAAACCTGAGTAGAAAAAACAAATAAAAAAATAAAAAACAAGAAAATATGAAGAAAACGACCACTTCAAAAATTATCAAATTTACAAAATAATTATTTACATTTCATACATTAGAAAATTTAAAGCCAAAAAACAGGTATTTTAAAAAAGTGGGTATTGCAGAATACCCACTTTTTCAAATCAGCATGAAAATCACTACCATTCTAAAACGTAATGTACATAAAAAAAATTAAAGTGCCAAAAACTATGCTCTAAAAAAAACATGTGTGTTCTACATCACCCTTTTTCAAAATCAGGTCGCTTTTTTTCTATTTCTACGAAACGAGTAACAGTATCAGTTCCTGTTTCAAAATTTACATAGATTTAAATTGAAATAGTGCATGGTTTCATATATGGGATAAAGTTTAAATGCTAATATAAAGCACATGACTTTATTGGAGAGGTAGTCTCACTAATGACCACTAGAGACATTGGCCTAAATACTATTTAGAATGAAATAGTGTTTTGGTATGGAGTAACGAGTCTCATGACTAAACTTTTTTCTTTGTAATGACATGAACTAAAACAAAGTAAGACCTAAATTTGAGTCTCATAATTAAAATATTCTTTGTGTAATGACCTAAAAGTCAAAGTCATTTTGAAAGAATGAAATTCTACCCATTTATAGAATATCAATGAATAAGAGTGAAAGTCTACCTTTTTTTGACCACAAATCTATTATTTCAAATGACTTTGTTTGACCCAAAATTAATTTGAAAGAGTGAAAGTCTACCCCTTACTGAATTTCAATGAATAAGAGTGAATTTCTACCGCTTACTCATAACAAATGTATTATTTCAAATGGCTTATTTTATATTAAACAAAACAAAATCAAATAACAACCAATAATAATAATTATTTCTTGTGGATTACATTTTATTTCTCACCTTTAAGTCGGCGGAAGGAAGAAGCTTTGCGCGTTGAGAAGAAACTCTCTACCGTTCCAAGATGAGGGCCAAGTGGAAGAAGAAGCATATGAGGTGTCTAAAGAGGAAGCATAGAAAGATGAGGCAAAGATCTAAGTAAAAGTAGATTAATAGATGAGCATTGCATTGGATGCAAAGGAATGTTATCGTTAATCTAGTTAATAGATTTCTCTGTGCACCGATGAATCCATTAGGGTTTCAATTTGTTTTATTTTGTTAAAATTTTAGACGATATATATATCGTGACTATTTATTTGGCTGCCAATGACATTTAATATTAGCTAAATCCTGACAATGAGGATTAGTTTGTGAAAAAAGAAACTCGCGGATTAACATATTTGCATATGTTGTTTACATCGGAGAAGATTTTTCATGACGAAAAGTAGCACTCGAAAATGTTCCGTTTATGAGTGGGAAACGACCATGGGAACCGCTACTGCTAAGAGGTAATTGACATTTTTCATTCCACTTTTTTAACTCTGTCTAGCAGTTCCACATTGAAGGGATATGGCAAAAAATAGTAAGCCCAAGATGAATTTAAGACAAATTTGACTGCGTACAAACTATAGAATGGGAAACACTTTTCAATCAAGTTTTGGAAGGTTAAATAATAAAGTATTGGGCCTAGGTTGTTAGGTGTGTTGTTGAGATTTTCTATTAATTAATTTT
>APFE031135542.1:1044-41955 GCA_000404065.3 Pinus taeda
CAGTCTGATCCAAATTGGATTCTCCAAGGAAGAGTTATGCCAAATCTCCCACAGTGACCTGATTATAGACTAATTCAATAGAGCGAACTTGTACGACATGCCACGTGTCCCTGTTTTGACCTTTTGCTGTGAATATTATATACAAGAAACTATAGTCTGTCCTCTTTCTATACTTTCTTACAAAATTTCAATCTGATGCTTAGAGAGAAAGTTATGACAATTTTCCCCAGGTCACCTGTTTTGAATGTAATTCAGGATTCTTCAAAAGGACCAACTTCCTCAGATCATATCTCCGAAAATATAGTGCGAAAAGCTCTGAAATTTGGACCTGAGATTCAGCGCAATCTCTTCGCAAATGGGTTTTGTTTTGCATCTTTTGAAACATCGCAAAAAAAAGTTATAATGAAAATGCCACGATGACCGGTTTAGAGCAGCAAAATGCTAGAATCCAAAGCTCTGATACCAAATGTTATGAAACCAGCTCAAGAAAAGATAGAAAAGATAGATCAACGCCTTAGAATTAAGCCTCTTCGAGGGGGCAACCTCCTTGACATTACATAAATGAACAATTCTTGGATGATTCAAATGAAAAGACCTCCTCTCTATATATAGGAGTCTAAGGGGTCATAACATAATCAGAGCCTACATAACAATAATAATGTAAGGGCACAATAATAACAATAGTGGGCTTCTATGGGGCACAATAGTAACACTATGGGCACTACATGGGTACATCAATATAATAAGTGGGTTGTACTAATAACAATAAGGGGTTACACTAGTAGTATAGGGGCCTAACGGAAGGCATTAACATCCTAGTTGAACCATAAGGAGATAGGGGCTGAAGAAGTGAAAAGGGTGATGAAAAAAGAAGAAAATGGACCCTTATATATCAAAGTAGAACTAGTGAGCCCTAAGGCGATCATCATCAACATTAATCTCATCTCCTCTAATCTTGAATTGGCCCCTAGATATATAGCAACCCAAGAGAAATCTAGCTTACATTTTGAGGACACTTTTAGGATGGTGGGGACATAAAGTTTGTAGGATTTCCAAAGAAGATGGCAGGCCTTATCTCACAATTTACAAATAAGAGAATATCACTCCCCAGAAAGACTAAGGAATGAGAACTCTCCTATACAAAAGAATCATGCAAAGGTTGAAGATCAGATGGATATGACTCAAACTCAGTTCTCCCTTACTATTGGAATTATAAGAAGGAAGAAACCAAGCAGAGGAACAAAAGGAATAGACAAACATAGAGGCAAATGCAAGTTTCTATCCACAAGAGGGCACACCATTTGAGGTGCCTTGAGATGTTGGAGAGGCCACCAGGGCCATGAATGAGCTTCATACTGGTGACTGAGTTGAAAACAGGATTTCTATCCATAAGAGGGCACACCATTTGAGGTGCATTGAGATGTTGGAGAGGCCACCAGGGCCATGAATGAGCTTCATACTGGTGACTGAGTTGAAAAGAGGGTGAGAAACACCTTCAACAGGGGGCTGATAATGGGTCCCACCAACAATTATATTTTGTTGTTCACTGTGATATCCTCCAACTCTTAAAACTCTCCCTTTCTCACATTAATTTGCATTTTTAGCCATAATATGCTTAGTAGGAAGACTAAAGGGTGTTTGTCATATTGTGTGACCTAATATGATCAATTTGCAAGAAAAGAGGCATTTTTGGAGGAATTTACTATGCAAGGGCTTGATGGAGACAACCAAGAGAGAATATAGGGTGCTTGTCGAACTCATTAACTCTGTAACTCAAATTGAGATCACAGAATTCTCACTCATAGTTCAAATTCACTATTAGCCGAGGGACTCGAAGTACATGTGAAGATCAAGGGGGACTAGATCCAAAAAATCTTGAGATCTTGGAGGGAATCATTCCTCTTTTCAAGGGATCTACCGTCAACTACCTTTTTGTATAAATAAACCAACCAAGAGGCTCATTAGGATTAGAATTTTTGTTGCAGCTAGGAGTAGCTATTGTGAGCCTAATGCTTGACATTGTCATTCTTATTTTTCATAATGTATGTGACTATCTTTTTCTATGTGTTGGTTTGCAAGGGTGGTCACACCTTTCCAAGTCAAGCGAGATCTTTCCACCTTCCTCTTAGGAACCTCACCTTGCTTCCAAACTTTGTCTCTGAATTCACTCTATTAAGGTAGATGAAGGACACCGTGGGTATCAAAATTTTGGTGCAAGATAGGCCTTCGAGGGGTACTAGGCTTGGATAAGGTGTTCCCACACCCTTCATTCACCTCCTTTTACCTTCATCCACATTCCTTTGCCTTCAATACACCATTTATTCCCTCAAAAAGCTCTCATACCCTCCTCTTGTAACAAACTAGGGCCTCCTGTAGCAAGACCTCCTATAACACCTTCTATAACAGATCTGTAGCATTGTTTCCTTCAAGCAATTTTGCTCCATACTTTGGCTCTAGCATAGTTAAGTTGAATAATGGCCCCAAAACTATTATTTGATGATTAGGGAAGAATATAGGACCACTCCAATCTCATCATTTCATCCTTACAACCATCAGATAGCAAAACATAGTTAGAATTACCATTTTTCTTCCTAGGTATGTTAAATATTGGATTCCTAATTTTCAAGCAAGTGTGAGTAGATAAATGATGCCTGCAAGTAGGTTATTGATTTAAATTAAGTGTGCAAGTAAAGTAGCATGATTTACTTCTACAAATAGATTAATCTTTTTCTTTCATGTAATTTCAATCAGAATTTTACATTTGATGAATGCAATTTTCACCTTTGTAGTTAGAATCATGTTCTTCTATGCTTTCATAAGAAGTTTTCACCGTAATTACTTGGAGGAGTGGTATCTAAACACCTTAATTTGATTTCATGAATGAGGGTGACATGAGTAGAACCTAACTTGCTGTGCATATAAAAATATCACCTCTATGTTTGTACGAACCTCAGGTTGTGTTGATGCCCCGAAAATCATTGCATCAACATTGGGGGATAACCACCCGGTCCGGACCTTAATACAGCTCCTTTTCTGTTTGGGATGGTGGCTCCGACTGGATATAATGGGACCAGTTTCCCAGTAATGAATAAAAAGGGATGGATGAGTGACTAGTTTTCTAATAAATGATAATGAATGGATGAATTAATCTATAAGCGAGAACACAAATGACTATTCTATCCCGAGAAGCTTCTATTCTTAAGTGCAACATTTGATGATATCTATTCATCAATAGGCATATAGATGACACTATTCAATAAACATAGACATTCATTTAAAGAATAATTGCTTTGTTCAATTAGTTGAACAAAGTAATTAATAAAACATTGTTACACTTCTCTTTTTATATTACTGATACATGTATGATTAGAAGAAAAGCAAGCTGTAAACATCCAATAGTGGAAAGTATAAAGAATGCTTGTTAAAACACATGCATATATTCAATAATAGCAAGAATGATCAAATAACAATTCACATAAAAAGAATGAATTTAGACATAGATAGTAGTACCATATGAGCTGCAAATCATTCCCAACATCAATCGCAATTCGAATTCCTTCTTCTGAATCAGAAATACTTTTAAATAAACGCAGTAGTGCACATCCACATAAAAGCTTCATTATCAAAATTGGAATAATTGGTCCAGTCTTTATAAAAGAATATGCCTGAAGTACAGTAGTGCAACTTCAGGCTTAGGTCATATACAAAAACTTACGACCCTTTCTAAATACATGAAAGGGTCTATAAATACTAAATAAAACTAACAAACTACAAAATTAAAATGCTACTAAATTGGTATAACTCGATCTTGAATATCTCCCCCATAGCAATCTGGTAGTCGGCAGCATGATTCATCACTCTGGTTGTTTTCCTTTTGACTTGAGTTGGCATATCGAAAACATCGGTTCCACTTCTTGAGGGCGGCTGAGATGAGAATTGATTTGAGCAGAATAGGTGGCATCGTGTATATCGGGAATGATACACCCAATTGCATCCATTAGGCACTTGAGGGCGGCTCTCTGGCTATGTGGTTTTACTAGGAACAACAATAGGTGTCTCAAGTTAAAATTTTAATCCCTGTGATCAATCTCCCATTCTTTTCTAGCTCTTGGTAACATGATTGCTCCAATGTTTTGGTTGATAGTAATTTACCTGGTGTACATTGAGAGATCATGTTAGATAAATAGAGAGTATTATTAATCAATTCAATCAAACTATTTGTGGATAATTTGCATCTAGAACCTGCTCTCTCTGCTTTCATCAATTGGGACTACCACTCCATGAATATAATTTCTTTATGGGATTCTAAGATTTTAGGAAAATTCGCTGCCTGTCCCTCATTAGTGTCCTGCCAAGTAAGAATATCTGTTAAGTTCTCATCGGCCTGCTCTAAGTCTTGTCTGGCATCAATTGATTTATCTATTATAGATGTTGTTATGTCACACAGAGGTTCAACTTGAGCAATTTTATGACACGATAATCTTATTTGTGTTATCAGTGCCTTATTAATTTGTATTGCCTCTGCTCTGAAATCAGCAGGCTGCGGAAGACTCTCGAACTTCTCTACTTGACCTGATAATCGAGCAATTTGCTCATCTTTTGTCTTTACCATCTGTTCATTCATTGTATTCAATTTTGTTAATGCCTCCGATAGTTATCTCTTTCTCTGAATCACACCTGAATTTGCCCTCTGTTTCTCTTCATGCAACTGCTTGTTCAGTTGGCTATTTCGCTGTTGCTGCGTGGACAATTGTTGTGGTAGTTGTTCTGCTTTTTGCTGTGCCTTCGATAGCTGTTCTTGTAACGAAGCAATTGCCTGATCCTTTTCTTTTAACAAATTGCTCACCTCCGATGCCTTGTCCATGGTGGCCACCGAATAGGCTCCAGCATATTGGGACAACTTTGTCAGGTCATCGGAAGGATCGAATTCCTCCTTCCAAACTACATTAGCTATCACTGTTTGTTCACGGAACAGGGAAGGTTGATCAATCCTTCTCCTTTTCCATGGCTCAGTAAATTTGAGTTTCTAGAAGTCAAAGAAGAGAACACAGCGGGAGGCATTCTCACTCTTTGGAAACCCCAAGAAGTCAGCATTGTAGATGCGGAGGCGACGAGAAATTACTTATCAGTTATCATTCAACCAATGGGGATGTCCGAGACCTTCCTAGTTACGAATGTCTATGGTCCTCAGAGGATTGATGAGAAGCTTATATTTCTGAACTCCCTGGAAGATCTCAGAAGCAGACATGAATAAATCCCTTGGGTCATTAGAGGAGACTTTAACATGATTAAATCTCTTTTGGAAAAAAAAGGAGGCACCAGAATCCTCAGTAGAGATTCAACATGATTCCATTCTTTCATAGAAGACATGAAAATGGTTGACTCTGAAATGAATAACGGTCTTCTTACTTGGAACAACAAAAGATGCGGCAATGGTCAGGTTGCCTCCAAGTTAGACATATTTTTGATCTCCGAAAAGATGATGCTCACAAATACAGAAATATCTTCAAGTGTTCTTCCATTTGGAGGCTCTGATCACTAGCCAATCCAATTAGAAATCAAGGGAATTGATGCTCCCAGAAATAGACCCTTCAGATTTGAGAATATTTGGCTCTCCCACCCAGATTTCATTAGCAACATTGAAAAATGGTGGTCTGAAGATCTTCAGATTCAAGGCACCAAAATGTTTCCCCTCCATAAAAGAATAAAGAACATAAAACTCAAACTCAAAGAATGGAATAAGAAGGATTTTGGTAACATTTTTGTAAACAAAAAATCAGTAGAGATCAAACTACAGGAACTAAACCAAGCAATGACCATAGAAGGTCTTGATAAAAACAAAAGTGAGCAAGCTGAGAAACTCAACCTTGATTGGGAGAATTTATGCAAACAGGAGGAAATCTTTTGGAGACAAAAGTCAAGAGTCCAATGGCTCAAAGAAGGAGAACGAAACACTAGGTTTTTCCACCATTCCACCATAGCCAATAGAACGCACAATAGAATCTCCTCAATTTTGAATGAATATGGGGAGCTTCAGACCTCTCACAAGAATATCGAAAGTGTAATGGTTCAATATTTCAGAGGCATCACAAATGAAAATAACCCAGACAGAGACCAATACATCAAGGAAATTACAAAGAATATTCCCAGGATGTTGTCGGAGAAGATAACTCTAATCTGAAGAAACCAGTGACCGAAGCAGAGGTCAGTATGGTTATTAAAAAATGCAGAATCGCAGAGCTCTAGGTCCAAATGGTTTCAATGTTGAATTTTTCAAAGCCTGCTGGAATGCTGTCAAGCAGGACATTTTGGAGGTGGTTGAGGACTACAGAAGAAGTAAATCCATTCTAAAATCCCTTAGCAACTCCTTCATCTCCCTGATCCCCAAATAGGACTCAGCCTTGACTCCTGACAATTTCAGGCCTATTGCTTTATGCAATGTTGTATACAAAATTATTTCCAAGTTAAACCAGCAGACTCAAACCTCTTCTTCCTTCTTTGATATTTGGGGAACAGTTTGGTTATGTTGAAGGAAGGAAAATCCTGGATAATATTATTCAGACCCACGAGGTTTCTCATTCTCTCACTAGTAAAAGGCAGGCCGGTATGATCATGCAATTAGACATTCCAATGGTGTATGACAAAGTGAACTGGACTTACATCAAAAAGGTCCTTTCTGCTTTTGGGTTTGATCATGACTGGATCAGATGGGTCATGGCTTTGGTTACTTCACCCATCTTTTCAATTCTAGTGAATGGCTCACCCTTAGAGATCTTCACGCCTTCTAGAGGCCTCAGGCAGGGAGACCCTCTCTCATCCTTTATTTTTATCCTCATGATGGAAGGATTGGGCCGAACCATTCAAAAGGATAAAGTCTTGGGAAAGGTCAAGGGCCTACATTTAATGGAGAATGGCCAAGCCTTTACTCATCAGCAATTTGTGGATGACACCATGCTGCAGGGTATTCCCACAGTAAAGGAAGCTACAACGTACAAAAAAATCTTAAATGACTTTGCCTCGACTTCAGGAAGGAAGTCAATCTCTCCAAATCAAATTTCTTTTTCTTAAACACTAACATTGCTATTCAAAGGAACATCTCCAGAATTTTTGGCTTCCAAAGGGTGTCCTCCCCTCAAAATATTTTGGAATCCCCCTAACAGACAAACCAATGCACAAAAGTATCTGGGAACCGGCGCTCAACAAGATGTGAGACAGGATCAAAAGATGGACATACAGAGTGTTGAACCTTGCAAGCTGATTGATTTTAATGAAGGAAGTTCTTCAATCTATCCCTGTTTTCTTTTTATTAGCCCTTCCAGCTTCCAAAGGAGTCTTGCAACAATTCAAGAACCTTCAGAGAGACTTTCTCTAGGGCAAGGAGGAAACTAGAAAGAAATGGGCCCTTGTTTCTTGGGATAAAATCTGCAAACCCAAAAGTCATGGAGGCCTAGGCCTAGACGATCAAGAGATTCTAAGTAGTGTTTTAGGAGCCAAACTCTAGTGGAGATGGGTGAAGGAACCAGGGGCACAATGGGCTAAAACCTGGAAATTGAAATATGCTAACTCCTGGCCAACGAGTAATCTCATCAGAATGTCAGGGAACATAAAAGTTTCTCACATCTAGAATAAAGCCTAGGAAAACAAAAGACTGGTACAAAACAATAGCTTTTGGGAAATTAGAGCAGGAGATCAGGCTCTCTTCTAGGAAGATAAATGGCAACAAGAACCTATGTTGATAAGGGAGGACTTTATGGGCATCAAGCAAGAAACTGATTCCTAAGGACTAATTAATGTTAGGGACTTCTGGAATCTTCTTCGGGATACTGAGAAATGGAGAAGCTGGAGGACTATAGAATGCAGAGAGGACGGTCCCTTAAAAGCCAAATCAGAAGAACTCATGAACATTTTAGAACAGAGGAAGATCTTGGTTACAGATGGGCAAGATCAGTTAAGATGGGACCAAAACAAAGCGGGAATCTTCGACATTAAGGAAGCTAAAATAATTTCTCTTAACCTATACCCCTGTGTTTTAGCTAAGTCCTAGCAAAAAATTTGGAGCCACCAAGGATGGATGAAGATCAAACTATTTATGTGGTTAGTTCATCACAAGAAAATATTAACTTGGGAAAAAATTCAAAAGAGGGGGTGATGGGGCCTTCTAGATGCCAATTATGTGAGGCTCAAGAGGAAACTATGGAGCATATTCTCAATAAATGCACCTATACCTCCTGGTTGTGGGATTCTTTCAATAGCATTTTCCAACAGACAGACAGAAACAAAGGCAACATCATCAACACCCTGAACAAGTGGAGAAAAAACTTTTCAGAGTATGAGATCCTTAATTTAGCCTGGACCTTTACACCAAGCTTCATAATCTAGAATGCTTGGAAAGAAAGGAATAAATGAATTTTCAAGGATGAAAAAAAGACTCCCCTTTGCCTCACGGAATTGATCTTAAAGCATATAAAGGAGACTATTTCCACCACAGCACACAGTTATCCCTCAAATCCTCCCACAACACTTGAATTGAGAACTCTCAAGCAGCTGGGGATGCATGAGATCAGCCTCAATGGTTTGAGAAAAAAATAAAGAATATTGGAAAAGGAAAAGGAGTTATGGCAACCCCCACCAAAAGGTTTTTTGAAATGTAACATTGATGGGGCTTCAAAAAGAAACCCCGGGACATCAAGTTATGGAGGTGTGCTGAGAGATGAAGATGGAAAAATAATTTTTACTTTCCACTGTCATTTAGGCCATGCCACCAACAACATGGATGAATTAATGGCTTTCGAACAATGTCTAGAGCTTCTTAAACTCAATCATATCTCAAATGTTGTCATCGAAACAGACTCTGAGATTTCTATAAATGTAGTCAAGAAAATCAACTATGGAACAGCACCTGAAAGAGTCTCAAAACAATGGAGACTTATAAAAGTGTACCAGAGAATCCAAAAACATCTCCAGAGTCTAAGAACGGTTAGCTTCAATCATGTTCGGAGGAAGGCCAACAAAATTGTAGATCTTCTGGCCAACCAAGGTGTGATAAATCCTGAATGCAGAATTGAAATGAAATGGCAGGAGATGCCTCCAAGCAGGCTAAAAGCTCTCTGCGATGCTCAAGCCGCAGAGGATAAAGAAATTTTTTATTGTTGGGCTCAAGAGGCAGGCCATGATTAAAGCTCTTTATGCCTGTTCTTTCTCAATTCGGAGGTAGGATCCCTATCATAGGGCTTTCTTTGCACAGGGATATCTTACTGAGAGGTAAGGAAACTTATCTCCTGCATTCCTTAAATGGTGATACAGAGTTTCATTTGCAGTTGAAAGGCGACACAGGGTTTCAGTTGCAGTTACAGAATGGTTCAGCGGAGAGCTTTATTGCCAGTTTTAGCAAGATGAAAGGCTGGTCTGCTCCCACGATGATTTTTCCCCGCTTCTTTTCTTTTGTTTCGAATAACCAAGCAAGAAGTGGTTTTCTTTTGATCACAAGGATCAAAGTTGGTAAGTGGTTTTGGCCTGTTAAAAGCGATTCCACTCAGCTCTCCCCACGTGGCAGGGGTCATGCTCTTCATAACACCTTTGATCGCGCCTTAAATTCCTTGCATCTTGGCTCTCTGATATCTCTCATCGTCGTCCTTTTATGCGGGGGAATTCAACGGTCAGATCTCGTCGAGCCTGTTTGTGGGACCGTGCATCTATTCGCTCTTTGCGAGTTATTCACGGGAGGCACCATGAACTTTGACTTTGGGTCTTCTTTGTGGGGTCGCGTTTCGGTTCTCTCTTTGCCAGTTATTCACGAGATGTATTACGGATTTTGACCTTGGGTCTTCTTGTTTTCAGGGGGATGTTTTGTTCGTTAGCCTGTCCTTTAGTTGGTTTGGTGGGTCTCATCCTTGTTAGTTCGATCTCGTTGGTTTCTTAGGCCTTAAGTTCTTCAGGTCTTTTGTACTTATTGTAACTATACTTTTGGGTTATTGAAATAGAAGGAAAGTCTCTTGCTTTAGCAAAAAAGATGTTAGTGAAGTGTATTGACAATTTTTCACGGGATTTAAAATTACATTTTTAAACTAAATAATATTTTTTTCTTGATATGGTGTTTTATTCTCAATTGCACTTGTGCTTTTAATTTATTTTGGATCATAAGTATGTATTTGTGTATTTTATAAAATAAAAAATGATTTTTTAGCATTAAATAATATAATGGCCATCAATGTCCATGATGATGAAAAATAAAAATTACTCATGTAAAGAGTCACATTTCCATGTAGTCAACAGCTTTGAAAATTTTGAGGTGGATATAGATGGTTAGGTAGTCAAAATTCATGTTAATTGGACAATGGGCCCAAACCAATGCAAAATCCTCATTGGAATTCTACTAGGATCATACCTCCCATATAACTAGAAAGGAAATGAATTTGGCTTAGGATGAATCTAGAGTTGAGTGATTGCTTCTTTCTCATGTATAGGTAGTAGAGAAAGTGGGCTAGTGGATTCCACACACTAGTAATACCCACTTCATGGAGAATTGGTGCATGGAGATAATAGATATTTACCATAGACAAAAAATACTATGGGAAATTTTTTACTAGGGCACAATGAGGTTTAGTAAGAGATATTGATTAGCATGGAATTTGGATGCCCTATAGATGCATCTTTCCAAGCTAAATGAAAATGTGTTATTGATCACTAATAAAATTTCTAACTTGAGTTTCCATAGTAGCAACTAGGAGGAATGTGATATAACAACTACCTAGGTGGAATCCCCAAATGTTTGAATCATGTTTATAGTTCTAAGTTTTCCAAGTTTCTTGTGATTAAGTAGGAATTATGGAATTGGTACTAGTTTAAGTCCTATTTCAATTACTAGTTTCTATGATAGGGTCAAATTTCATTACTTATATAAATATTGTATGAAATTTTGTTTTATAAATTTGACAAAGGAATTATGTATGTGCTACTAGTCTCATTTCTGAAGCGGTAGGCTAGTATCTATAGAGGTGTAATGGATTTCTTGATGTCATAGAATTCCTTCCTAACTCACATAAAAAATAGTAATGGACATCGATGTGCCTTATTATTTATCCACCTATGTGTTACCTTTTAATGTGCACCTAGATGTTCTTATGATTAAGAAATATTAAAAAATCCCTAAAAATCTCTTTTTCATGTACATTCGCTGGCTACCCTATAGTTAATAGAGGAAAGGATAAATATTTGTTGGGGGGGGGGGGGGGGTGGTTCTAAAAGAACCTACTCTACAAGGTTCTCTACATATAGTGCAAGGAAATTATAAGAAAATTCAACCTAAGGGTAGGTAAAGGCTGTCTTGTTTTGGTTTTCAGAGATAACTTGAATTTTATTACACCCACTAATCCATTTAGTAATCATAATTTATTCTCTCATGCAAGTAAATCGAGTACTTCACAAATGAATGCTAAAGCAACTTGTCTTTCTCATAATCTTATTTAAAAACCTTTTATTCTACAAAGAAAAACCCTCCATTTTCTAGTTCTCTTAATAATGGTAACCAAGGGTGAGATCCAACACTTTTAGAGATAAGATAGATGAAATACAAATGGGTTGATGCATTTCTAATGGGTTGATGTAGATATTGTGGGTATAGGTGTTTAATTGGATCCATATCATGTCTTTATAATTCAACGAGAAGGTTGCAGTGAGGCTTCTCAGGATAGCTAACAATTCTTGTTCTTGTTCATGATTCAAGGGAGTGTTAATTTCTAAGGTTTTGGAGGGTCATATTTCTATTATTTTCTCTATTTTTTGGTCAATTTATATTGTCTATAATTTTTTCTATAAATCCCTTTATTAAATACCAAGAGATTCTAAATAAGGTAGTTATTCCTATTCCAAAAAGCCAAAATTGTTATTTTAGAAGGATACATGTTTTGTATAAAATTGGAAACAAAGGTGTATTCAAGAGACCTTTTTCTAGCCAAAGTTGTCTTAATGGTGAGGAGAGGATAAATACATTTCTATATTGACTCTTATTAATCATCCACTTAGATGGGTAATTTTCCCATAATTAACAGCTAATTCTGGAGGTAAATGAAAATATATTTTTAAGATCGATCGTTACCTAATCTACATCTAATACTTATGAATTAATTATTTCCAACCATGTTATTTCCTATGAAAAGAGGGTACCCATTCATTTTGTATGTGGCTTCTAAGATAATGAAATCAACTATATATTTCTAGGAATCAATAAATACTAACACATCCTCCAATACTCCCTTAATATTCATTATTGATATATCTACAAATAGGAGTATATTGGATGTATCTCTCATCAATCTCGAGAGTCCTAATGTGAGCACGATATGCTTTTTCAACATATTGATGGATTCCCCATGTTTATCAAAGTATTATGGATCATAATTTTGAAGATTTGTACATTTACTACACGGTTCCTAGATCCAAATACTTTGGGATAAACAACTTTCTAAGCATAAGGTTCACAAGTTGTCCTATATGTTTGTTTTATGGCAATCTTTCTTCATCTTTTCATACCTTTTTAGGAATTCTTCCTTAATTAATTAATTATAAATGGGAACATCCTTGATTTCCCTTGGAGAGGTATCTGGACACATAAACTATTAAGCCACCAAATGTTCATTTTTCATATAGGTGTAAGGTTTCCTAATGTCTATTATTTCAAGATATGGTGAGTTTGGTTTAGGAATTGGTCTTCTTTGTGGATTGGTATCTTTCCTTTTAGAAAGTGAACGTTCAATTAGATTGGTAGCAATAACCTATGTCACAATGTAAGGATGGTTTCTTGAAGATATATGGAATCATATTCATACATGTTGGTTCATTTTTATACACTAGTTTCACTTGCATGTCATTCACATTAGGGGCTCTTTGTGTAGATAGTTATGCTTGACTCCAAGAATCTCATACAACACCTATGTATGGGTTTCCTAGTGGAGGAGGAGGAAGTAATGTTTATTTTTGTTGGTTTGTAGATATCTTCAATTGTGGAGGATTATTCGATTGAGGGTTTTTACTAGAGGAATGGTTTGAAAAGGTTTATGAGTGAGGTTGATAGGTTGACTTGGATATTCCCACTAACCTTTCATTGTACAAATAGGTGGAAAAACTTGGTAGGAAGGCTGGGAAGATAATTTTATATTATTATAACAAAAATACCGAAGAGGATTGTAGTTCATACCCTTCTAAAATGGCCTAGTTGCTCTTGGTTTCCATTAATATATGAGTCATATTTAATCCACATTCTCCTAACCTCCTTGACAGGCTTCATTCTATCTTAGAAAAAAAGGAATTTTGTTAGTTTTATTTGATGCTTGAAAGATTACAAAAATCTCTATAGCATTAAGTGGAAATTCATTTTTTGGATGCCTCTTGGTACACTTGGGGTAAAATATAGCCAAATCTCTCTCTGCTTACGATTTCTTCCTTACTTACAAGGTGTCCATGTACATGGCTTGTGAGTGTAGAATATTGATTTTCTTATCTTCTAATAATCCTTCTAACACTAGTTTAGTAATGTTTGTAGGTATCAGTCAATTAAATATACTATAAATTATATTACATTAAATTATCAATTTGAATTTGTAAACATATCAAGTATATGAAAAAATATATGTTATGATTTTAGATTCTAATCTACTGCAAATAAATCAACATGAAATAAATATCACTCTGTTAAAGAAATGGAAATAATCTAAGAAGATAAGTTGTTCTTATATTCAATCATTAAAATCTAATCTATAAAAAAGATAAATTTATTCTATGAAAACATATAAGTATTATGTATGAAAGCATTGAAATTTAATCTAAGAAATCATATAGCTCTATTCTAAGAGATCATGTAAAAATTATCTATGAAAGCATGCATTTTAATCTACTAAATCATGTAAAATTGTTGTACAAAAGAATTCAAATTTACTATAAGAAAGAAGGTAAATTTAGTTTATGGAAGTGTTGAAATTTATATTCTATGAAAGCATTCAAACTAATTCTATAAAAGTTTTCTAAATTTTATCTAGAATTGCGTGGGAATGAGCATGAAATGAGATCTAATTTTAAATAATTAGTATGTAAATCTGAATTCTTCAATGCATGAATATAAATTATCTAACTCTAATAATTTGTACTTACTTTGAAAATAAATCATAAAATGTTAAATGGAAATGAATGAATTATGAGACAATAGGAAATTTATACTACGTAGCAACATCATGCATCCACAAGGGGGGCCTCTAGATAATCACGTGAGCCTTAGAGAAACAAAAGAGCATACTCCCTTAATGACGTCAATTACACATGAATGCACAATGGAAGAAAATGATCAATTTACACACTGTATATTAAAGAAAATAGTTCATGTATTAATTCAAAACTCATGTATCTATGTGTCCTCTACTCTGCCTGGCTAGATACAAATATAGTTCTTTTGTAATAACATCATTTACAATTAAAATGCTACGAATTAGAGGAAAGATGATGACTAAGTGTTTTACTGCTAAATTTCAAATTAAATTCCTACACCTCTCTTATGACTTAGTGAGTACATATGAACATGTAAACAATTAATGTGTTATTCTTAAACAATGATGGATTCCATGAAAATATCATGCTCACCTCATCTTTTTCATTCTAACAATCCTGATATACCCTATTTTTGTGCTATGCCACACGATGAGTTGACTGTGACTTTGACATTGCCATAGTGATAATTTAGTTACTTCTATGATTCACTAGATAAGTGATTCACCATCCTTTCAACTTTTTCCACCCATATATATGCTTTGTTTGGCTTCGTTGACTTAGGAGATGTGCTAACCATTGAATCGGCTACAAGTTGACAATAGAGCTACAACATTTGTCAATTTCTACAATGTTCAAAGATTAGTCTCTTTTTATAAAGAAAAGCACATAAAATTGTAGAATAATGGAATCATTACCTATGTTTAACCTTTTGTAGATAAAATGGAAAAATGTACATATGGAATGTTATAAAAGTATGTAGAAATGATGACTATGAAGGTTCTTATAAGATAAAAATAGTAAAAAATAAAGTAGCAAGTTGAAAAAGAAGATGTTAGTTCCTTGGCCATCAATAAGATGGGAGGATTAAATTTTCATTTCTTTAGAATTTATACATTTATTCTAGCATATCTAGAGTGTTTTTAAAATATTTTCATGATTTTCCCATAATATAATTGGAAGATATCTCCATTTTATAGGAGATGAGTATCTCCATGAGTTCTCTTATTCCCCTTAGCAAGACATGTTTGACCAATTTTCCATGCAATGTATTCATTTTGTCTGTTGTAGTAATCTGAAGTATTCATCATATGATTCCATGCAATTATTATCTCCTTGGATTGTTTAGAAGACATATCTTGTTTCTATTACTTTGAAACAATATCTATACTTGTTGTCAAATGTTCATTTGATCCCAACTAGTAATGTTGTCTTCTTTTAAGCTCTTCAACCATCTGAAATATATTATCTTCAATGTAGAATGGAATAGATTGAGCTTCTACTAATCTAAAGTGTAATTATAGGTCTTACATAAAACTAAAAGCTCAAATAAGAAAAAGACATTATTCTATATAGTTAGGACATGGAAGTGAGGGAGTGAAGATGGATTGATGTTTCTTATTTTTGTTTCTCCACTACTTTCTTGAATAGGGAACTCGAAGAAATATATATTTTTCCCCATAATAACACATTTTATAGTGATATGGGGCTCCTTCTTGCTCTAATATATTCTCAAAATATATTGCTTCTATTTCTTAGAAGTACTCAAAGGGTTTTTCCCTTGCTTGAGAGGAAGGTTCACAAACATTTTTGTTGTTATTGATTGGAAAGTATTAGTTCATATGTGAGGAATTTGGGTAAAAAAATTGTTTAGTTGTCCCTAAGTTAACACATGCATGCTTAAGAAACTTCAAAAAATGCAACCTATTCTAAATGCTTGCTAGAGCTATATTTCTATTATTTTTCTTGTTTGTTACTAAAATGTTAAATATGAAATAATTATATGCAATATTTAACACCAAAGTGTTGTGGTGGAAATTAGAATGGTAGAAATAATGCTTATACTTCCTAACTCTCTACTTTAAATGTCAACCTAGGCTTGGTAAAAAGAGAGAGAGAGAGAGAGAGAGAGAGAGAGAGAGAGAGAGTCTTACATCTTCTATGGACCACCTTAGGATAAGGGAGAGTGATACTCAACTAAACATATAAAATCTAAAATCTAAGTTTTAGTAAATTGACTAAATAAAATAAGAACCAAAGGAAATCTTAATGGGCCAAAAGGTTATCATGTTGTAAATATAGTTAAAAGATAAAGAAAATAATTCTTATTTATAACTTAATCTATTGCATAAAAAATAAAGCATAATATAGAAAATAAATCCCTTAGGAAGAAAATATGAAGTAGTTCATGCTCCAACGCACTCCTTCTCATGCCCACTAATGTTTACAAGTGCAATAAAATAAATTTGGAAACAATATTATACGAATTGTGCATTGTTTTAGGAAATGCTACATGAAATAAAGAGTGTTATAGGAAAATGTATAGGGAATTACAAAATGCTAAAAAAAATGAAGAATTCCATCATATCCATGCAACACAAGTGATATATATTAGATGAAGCTAGATGTGAAGTTTTTGTTTCCATAAAAGAAGTAACTACACCGTGAAAATGCTTTTCCATGGATACTACAATAAACAAATAGATAACTATGTATTATTTCTTACAAATAATGATTAGAATGACTACAATAGCATAAGCACAAGCATGTTAGAGTGTTAGAGAGTGGATCCTACCTAAGGTCCTCACAACAAACCTAAAAACAACTAATAATAACAAGTTGAGAAATAACACTTCACTATTATCATATCTTTAAGTATTAGGGGGTTTATGTCAATGCATTATATTGGATATCATTTTGGGATTCAACTGTGTTAAGTAAGTCATTTACATATGACCATTTCCATGAGAGGTAGTCGTAACTCACTAATTTCTCATGATTTTTGAATAGTTCACTTAGCACTCATTGCATAAGGCAGTGGTGAAGAAGTGGGATTGAAACTAGTGAAATGAATCACATAGGGTCAATCATCACTTTTGGGGCTTGCACCTGGTAACCAAGACTTCTCGAGAGGTCACCCATCCCAGATCGCCTTTAGCTCAAGTGAGCTTAACTGTGGAGTTTTCCCCACAATCAAGGCCACTTAGCTTGCTACCCCATTTAAGCACGATTGATTGTGGGGAAAAATCCACAGTTAAGCACCATTGAGCGAGATGGGATCACCTCCCAAGAAGTCTTAGTTAATGGGTGCAAGCCCCGAAAGTGATGATTGAGGCTATGTGATTTATTTCACTAGTTTCAATCCCACTTCTTCACCCTGTGAGCATCACTAGATGCAATGAGTGCTAAGTGAACTATTCAAAAATCATGAGAAATTAGTGAGTTAAGACTACCTCTCATGGAAATGGTCATATGTGAATGACTTACTTAAAGTAGATGAATCCCAAAATGATATCCAATATTAACATATCATTGAAACTTAGTTACAAAAGTAGAGAAACACATTTCTCTGAGCATCAACATTAATTCACCACTTATAATGATTCAACAAATAAATCATAAACCTAAGGATCTTGGTGAATGGGAGGTGAAAGCCCCTCTAATTTGTGGATACTCCCATTTACACAAAAATATATAATATATTAAAAATAAAACAGGTACAAAATCTCATAAAAATATAAATTAATATGAAAATTACTTAGAATAATCTAGAATTTTTTTATTTTTTTTTAAATAACATAGTTTACTTCTATATTATTATTATTAAAATTTTAAGTTTTATTTTTTTTATTATTGGAAAAATAAACCAAACCAATGAAATAAAAATAAATATCATGAACAAAGGAAAGCTCCCAAAAAAACTTGGAAGTCGCCAACTTAACCGTGCCCAATAGAGCCGGCAGTCTACTTTGTAGTTTTATCGGTAAATGATAAGGACATTCACATGTGGGGCCCATATAACTCAACCTTAAGGATATTATAAATACAATTTGGGATCAATCGTTTGCCACAAATGAATTCTTAACCTTCTCTTAGGTGCAACACAGTCTCTGATGTCAAACCCTCTGATCACTCAATACTTCTCCATAAGAAAACAACTGGCCACTTTGGTTTCAAAATGACGACGAGCAGTGGAAGTATCATAAACCTGCAGGAAGGATGGGCTATTAGTTATGAAGTTATCCTACAACTGAGAGCCCTATTGGAGGGAGATCTCAATTTTTAGGTGACCAGTATAACAAATGTGTTGTCAATATCTTTCAGCAGAAAACTATTTTTTCTCAGGTTTCGATATAAGTATTTGAGGTGTTCTGTAATAAGGGAATTGGAGGATATTGTACTTAAAAGTCGAGCGGGGATAATATAATTTAAAATGATGTGGAATTTGTAGAGTATATTTGGCATAAAGGTCTGTTTGTTGAATTCTAGAATTTTGTTCGATAAAAGTGCAAATTTGGGTCATGAGCAGAGCATATTGTCAAAGTTGAAGCAAAAATATGTTGAGCAATTAAACTCACAAATTGTTGGCATGCTTATAGATTGGACAATTGGCATGCTTATAGATTGGACAAGATTGTAGGGGAGAGAGTAATTTCAAAAACTATCTTAAAAATAATAGAAATATCCAACTTGGAATAGAGTTTACTCTTACAGTGTTGACAACAAGATTTTGGCCAACATACAAGTGTCCCTAGATTAATTTACCCTCCAGAGATGGTTAAATGTATTGAAGTATTTAAAGAGTATTATTGTATAGAAGCCCAACAACGACAACTTAAATGGATATATTCCTTGGGGTCTTGTAATATAATTTGGTAATTTTCAGAGAAGATCAATAAAATTGATAGCGACAACTTACCAAATAGGAATATTATTGTTGTTCAATGCATCTTAAAGGTTGAGTTATTTTGACATCAAAAGGAAATCAAATTTGGAAGAGGAAGAAATTGATGGACTTCTATGTTCACTCGCATGTGACAACTACAAAATTCTTCTCAAGATTCTGGATACAACCATGGTAACTACATCAGATTATTTTAAACTCAATTTTAATTTTATAGATAGAATAGGGAAGATAAAACTTCCAATGCCACTATTGAACGAGAATAAAAAATCATCTAAGGATATTGAAAATGACTGACATTTTCTTATTGATGCAGGGTGTTGGAAGAATCACCACTCCTCTATGGAATCCATAATTTCCACCCTGGGGATCCTAGTTATTGGTTTGGAATGTTTACCAACACCTATTGGTTTTGGTGTAATGGAAAACCTCCACATAGTATCAAAGCCCACAGGTTTCTAGATAAAAGGCGCACTAGTACTTTATTTTGCAGGTATTACAGCTTGGAGATCGAAGATCGACAGAAAAATGGAGTTTCCCAAAGTATCGATCCTAACACCGTACAACTATCACGAATGAAAGGACCAAATGGCTCAATACCTTCATCAAAAATGGTTGTACAGGATTACCATGGCTGCAAAAGTGGAACCCACTTCAGCCATAGAGAAATCCAGGTACCTCAACTGCATGGATGAGGCCCACAGATCCATATGCATGTGCATCTCCCCAGAGTTACAGTTTCATCTATCTGCCTGCAATACTCCCAATGAGATTTGGAAAAAGGTTGAAGAACTCTATAGGAAAAACGATGAAATGAAAGGACATCTGCTTGAAGTGGAGCTGTTGTCATTGGATCCACGGAACTATGACAGAATTCAAGACTTCTTCACCGAATATAATGATCTATTGTTGCAACTCAAGGGTTGTGGAATTGACAAATCCAAGGAGGAGAGTCGCCAAGTTCTCTCTATTATGTCAAATCTCAGACCAGAATACTTTGTCTTTGTGTCTACATTTCATTCAGTAAGGCTCGCAAGAGGTAAATTCTACACTATGCCTTCTCTGAAAGAATTTATGGAGTTCCTTATTTTTGAGCAAGATAAACTCATTGGCATGGGGAAATCAAATGCCCAAAAGTGCATGCACTTGATGTGCATGATGGCAGCCACAATAAAAATCACAAATCTGATTCAAATCAGAAAAATCAGTAGCAAAAAGACAAGGGAAAAGTGCATTCCCATCCAAAGAAGGAAGGGTACACCAAGCCCTTCAATGAATCCTCTGGCTCGAGAAATGAAAAAGGGAAGAAAGGAAATAGATGCACCTAGTGTCAAAGAGGATTTCATCCAAAATCCTCTTGCATGAAGAAAAAAATTGACCAAATGGCAAAACTCCTTCAGAAGCACAACCTTGGGGACCACATCCCTCAGGGCACCAAGAAGAAAAATGAGGATCCACCACACGGGAAAGGTAACAATTTTCATGCTTTAGTTGCAATTAATTCTTCCCCTGATGCATGGATTATAGATTCTGGTGCATTACATCATATGGCTGCTGCAAAGGAAGTCTATTTCTCTTTGGATGCATATAAAGGACCTCCCATCCTCATGGGAGATGACTCACCTATTTAGGTCACCGGAAAAGGTAGAATGGAACTTTTACATGGAAGCTTTGAAGATGTGCTTCATGTTCCAAAATTTTTAGTAAACCTGCTTTCAGTTTATCAGATCACTCATTCCGACACTAGAAAGAGAGTGGAATTCACTCAAGATGCAGTGAACATATATGACCTACATAGCAGCTCCAAAATTGCAACCAGTGAGGTAAACAACAGAGCCAAACTGTATACTTTTTCTAAATTTATTGGATCTAAATCGTCATTATTGCTTACACATGCTGATGATAGTAGTAGGCTTCGACACAAGAGGTTTGGTCACTTAAACTATAGGTATAAGTAGCGGCTAAGCAAGCATGAGATGGTGGAAGGCTTTCCAAATATCAGTTTCTCCAAAGGAGTTTGTGAAGGGTGTGTCCTTGGCAAAAATCCTAGAGAAAAGTTTGACATTGGCAAGACTCACAGAGCATCCTCTCCTCTAGATCTGATCCATAGTGATCTCATGGAGCCTTTTCCTCATCCTTCCATCAACAAAGCAAGGTATGTGCTTACATTTATTGATGATTTCACACGATATACTTGGGTGTATCTTCTTAGGAACAAGTCTGAAGTTTTTGCGCACTTTGAAGATTTCAAAGCAGTAGTTGAGACACAGTGAGAGAGAAAGATCAAAGCCCTCCGTACAGACAATGGGGGGGGGGAGAATATGTTAACACAGCACTTCAGACCCTTTGTTTTCAGTCCGACATATAGTTGCAATACACAATTCCATACACTCCGCAGCAGAACAGAGTTGTTAAGAGAAAAAATCGATCTCTCAAAGACATGGCTTCCTACATGTTGCATGCTAAGTCACTGCCTCATAAGCTATGGGATGAAGCACTTAATTGTGCTAACTACATCCAGAATAAATCTCCCCATATCTCTGTCAAGGATCAGACCCCCTTTGAGGCTTGGAGTGGCACTAAACCAGAGGTCACCCACTTCCATGTTTTCGGCTCTTGAGCATGGACCATGATCCCCTCTGAGAAGAGGAAAGCTCTTGATCCACAGAGAATTGAGTGCATCTTTGTTGGATACCCTGATGGTGTGAAGGGATACCGACTCTGGATTCCATCTATGGACAAGCTCATCATTGAGCGAAGTGTCAAATTTGAGGAATGTCTCTCGCATGCACCTCAATCGCCGCATGCAGACACCTTTTATCCACCTCATGTTCAAGATGATGACTCAGTACACTCAGATGCAGATACAGAGCATGCAGATGCCAAGGTAGAGCATGCAGATGCTGAGGTAGAGCATGCATATGCAGAGACAGAGTTTTCAGATACAAATCTAGTGCACGCAAATGATGATCCACATCCAAGCTTAGATCGGACTTCCATCAGTGAATCATATTCCCCTGTCATAAATCAGAGAATAAGGAGCTTATGTAAGATATATGCACAAGACCACCTAGCTGCTAGAAATGGTCTTGTGGGGGATAATTCTGATCTGCAGAGGACTAGCTCAGAGTTTATTGAGCCTCCTCTTGCCCTCACTACCACTGAACCATCACCATCCTAGCATTGTCACTTGGTTCAGTCTTCTGATCCATGGTCTTATGTTGAGGCTGTTGGGCATCCATCATAGGAGTCTACCATGGAGGAGGAGTATAACTCCCTCCTCGAGAACCAGACTTGGGATCTGGTCCCCCTTCCTTCAAGAAGGAAACTTGTCCGATGTAAATGGGTTTACAAGACCAAGAGTGCTGCAGATGGGAAAATCACCAGATAGAAAGCTAGGCTAGTAGCCAAAGGCTTCCAACAAGTGCATGGCATTGATTATGACGAGACCTTTGCTCCGGTAGCAAAGATGGATTCCATACGCCTTACACTTCCCATTGCGGCTACTCAGGGGTGGGAAGTACATCAGATGGATGTGAATAATGCCTTTCTTCACGAAGACCTATCAGAGTAGATTTACATGGAGCAACCACATGGTTTCATTCAAAATTCATCTTTTGTCTGCACACTGATGAAGTCTCTCTACGGCCTTAAGCAGGCCCCGAGAGCTTGGTATGCGAAGATGGAATCTTTTCTCTTATCACAAAACTTTGAAAGGTGTAAGTCTGATCCGAATGGTTACATGCTCAGGACACATGATTCTCTTCTTATCTTAGTTTTGTATGTAGATGATCTCCTAATCACTGGTAGCTCGACTTCAACCATTGCTACAGTTAAGAGGGCCTTGCATGATAGGTTCTCGATGACGGACATGGGTCCATTACACTTCTTTCTTGGTCTTGAGATCAGCCAGGATGCCACAGGCATCAAACTCTTCCAGTCTAAGTATGCATGGGATCTCCTCGAGAGATTATGCATGACTGACTGCAAGCCAGCACTGACTCCTTTTCTGTCTAGGGTCTGCCTTGAGGATGGAGGTGACACTCCATTAGTTGACAACACTCTCTACCAACAGCTAGTGGGGAGCTTATTGTACCTCACCCACTCCATACCTGATCTCTCATATGCAGTAGGGGCAGTTTCCAGATACATGCAGGAGTCGCATGAGCTACACTAGAATGCTGCCAAGTGCATCCCTCAATATGTGTAGGGCACCATCACCTTCAGGATTCACTATGCAATAGGCACTGCATTGAATCTCCTTAGCTTCACAGATTCTGATTGGGTGGGAGAAAACATTGATCGCAAGTCCACCTCCAGATATTCACTCAGTATAGGATCTGGCCCTATCTGTTGATCGAGCAAGAAGTAGGTTGCTATTGCTCTCTCTTCAGCCAAGGTTGAGTACAGAGGAGTAGTCAACATCACCATTCAGGCTCTATCGCTACAACACTTCCTCCCTCAGTTGGACGTCCAGTTCCACCAGCCCATTATCATCTGGCATGACAACCAATGCACTCTCAAATTTTGCAGGGATCTAGTACAATGGCAGTGGATGAAGCAAATAGATATCCATATGCACTACATCAGAGACTTGGTACATGATTGAGTCATTGATTTGAAGTTCTATCCTTCAGCAGAAAAAACTGCAGACATCTTCACCAAGACATTCATTGAGCAGAAGTTTTGCTCTCTCTGTGATCGTCTTGGAGTGAAGGACACAGTTGCTTAGCAACTAACTTTTCTTCCTCTTTTCTTTTGATTACATTGTATTTTGAGGGGGGATTTTTCCCACGAGGTTTTCCCTCTTTCCTTAATTTTAGTACAAGTTGCATTGTATTTTTGGTGACCTTTGGCCTTAGTTGCCAGGGCCCATTTTCTATTCTTCCCGATAGTGGTGTTCAGAGTGGGTGTTGGAACTACTACACACCTACATGCGGACTCTTAGTTAGAGCATGGGAATACATGAAAGATTCCTTCTGCATGATTTACTCCTTGATTTGCTCCTTCTTTAACTCTGCAACTGGTTAGTTCTTCTACATGATCTACACCCTGATTTGCTCCTTTTTTCACTCTGCAACTGGTTAGTTCTCTCTGGAACTTGTTGTAGGTTTTGAGTCCTCCCATTTATCACCACTATGGTGCATTACCTTGGGATCTTCACCCAGTAATGCTATATCATGAGCATTGTAACCTAATTTCTAATGAATCATTCTTTTGTTCTTTCGATTTTCTTTTAGTGTTTTTTCTCTGCAAAGCTATGTGTTCAACCTTTACTAGCTAGATTCATCTGTGCAGGTTTTCTAACACATTTACATGGTATCAGAGCTTGGACCCAGGTTCGATTCCCCCGAGTTTCGTTTGAGGGGGGGTGTTGGAAGAATCACCACACCTCTATGGAATCCATAATTTCCACGCTGGGGATCCTAGTTACTGGTTTGGAATGTTTACCAACACCTGTGGGTTTTGGTGTAATGGTAAACCTCCACAAAGGGATAGTACGGATTATGAAGGAAAAATAGGTTTACAATACAAAATACTTGTGAGGCAATGTGCTCAAGAAATTTAAGGGCTATTTAAGTTAGATTTCATGGAATTTAAAAGGCGAACTGAAAAGGGAGTTCTTGGAATGACACATAGAAGAGGTTGATTTGTTGAGATATGTACCATGAAGTCTATGAAAGTCCAAGGGAAAATAATTGATACACTATTTGTTTTTTTTCATTTAATGTTCCCTTAAGGTTTTTAAACGGTTTTATGTAGGTATATTATTAATGCTTATGAGAATGTGATTTGGAGAAACTATGATAGATCACATATTGTCATTGTATTGGATTATGTGGTTATAATATTATTGGATAAGTCTTCTGCTATTCATTTCATTATTAAGAAATATAAAAAATAACAATAACAAAAAATTATATTATAGTAAAAAGAAGTATTTTTTATTTTATTTTATTTTCTCATATTTTCTTGTCGAACTAATTTCTCCCAACAAATTTCCATGAGAAAATGAGTTCATGGAATTTGGAAATTAGACCTCAATTTTAATTTGTGATTAGAAATCTCATGGGAAATTCTTATGGGATTATTTTCCTTTCTCTGTGAATTATATTGTAGTAGAAAATTATGGAATTAGAAGTAGAGGCATTGTAGCATTTCATAATTTGTGTCATAATTGGCCCTTGATACGTCCAACTTTAAGATGGATTTAGATTTTTTTCCATCATGGGGGTCATACAAAATTTGTTGAATATCTAATTATTTTGATCATTTTAAATATATTAGATAGGTATAAGATTAATGGTCATTTTAATTTTAAATTCCTAGTTACTTAATTTGTTGAGATGATAAAGACTTTTTAATAACTTTAATGATGAGAAATGATGCAATAAAATTTTTGAATGAAGGATACAAAATTTGAATAATAAGAATGTAGGAAACAAATAGTCTTCATTGTGATTAATCTCAAACTATTCTCTTCTACTCTTATTGTCACACATGTTAGTTTTTCCATCTCTTCATATGAAAAGGGTTATTGAAATCATATATCATTCAAATCTTTGACTTCACATATTGTAGTAAACCACATGCCTTCTTTTTCTTGCTCTCCAATATTAATAGTATATTTTTCCAGAGTTAATCATTGTGGCTTATAGTATTAAACCCCATGTAAGTTTCAATTGTAGTTGTTTTCTATTATCTTGTTTTGTTTGAAATATTGAGCACTAATGAGAGGGGGAGTGGGGTGAATTCATTAGTGTGATTTATGAAGAAATTTTACCATTTCCTAAATTTTAATTGATTCACACATTATATAACAAACAACACATTAACAGATCAACACATAATCATGTAAAACATATGAGAAACATGCATAAGAAGTAAGCAACATGTGATCGATAAATAATAACCACACAAATCATCCAAATGAGACACAAAATATAAGGTGGAAACTGCAAGGGTAAAAACAACAACTATAAGATAGTCTTAGCCAATATATTTTCTTTTATGTAAAAATGCTTTTACATCCGATTCAATGGCCACTACTAGCGTGCAAGCCCCAACTTAGTAATCATATGAGTGGCTACTCATTCTAGACAAAAACCATGAAGAAATTGGTAAGCTAGTACCTACTACAAGTAGCCAATCCGTGGACTTTGTAGGCTAGCACTTGCTCGAAGCCACTACTCCCAATAAGCCTTTCTAAACCACCACTATATGCAAGCCACCACTTCCACGTGGATGTCGCTACACCCTGAATATGCAAGCCACCACTTGCTCACTGAAAGCCCTAACCTTTATCACATCTCATGGACCTAATATCATATATTTTCAAATTATGGCCCACCATAAAATAAACTAATCAAAAACTAAATCCAATACCTACAATACAATCAACAATATGCATATAAAATCTTCACAACACACTAAATCACAATCAATCCATTTACCCACACATCTAACACTAATTACAAGCTCTCCAATACAATATCTACAACACAACCTCAAGCAGTACATCATCCCATCATCTTCAAGAAATCACCAATTTCCATGCATCTACTACATAATCTCAACCAAAATCTTCTTAATGAAATCAAACCTTCCAACAACACATAATGGAAAAATGATCTACACATTCAACGATAACAAAAACTCATGCATCCATTCAAAGCTCAATATATTGAACTTAGAACAAGGAACTCTCTAATAAAACCCTTGCAACACAAATGCATTATTACTATAAACTTTGACCTAAAAACCATGCAACACAAATGCATTAGTACTATAAAGATTACATTTCACATGAATTTATTATCTTCCATCATTGAAATATGTAGGTTTATATGACACTTATGTGGAAGAATATTATCCAAATTTTTAGTGAATTTGTTGTGGAGTATGAAGAAAAGAACAAGAGATGGTTTCTTAAATTTAAAGGATTTCTAAAGCACATGAACATGATTCAATCCTTGAATTGTTCTATATAATTGCTACTTATATATAATCAATACCAAAACATATATGAAGCATGAAAATTAATCCAAATATTAGAGCTTTGGGGACATAATGAATAATAGTGTAAAAGAAACATCATTGGTTGTAATTTAGAGGATGTGAATGGCAAATGGAATATGGAAAATCACAATTTAATTGAAAACAACATATTTGAAAAAGTGAGCATCATTTAGGGAAGTCATAGGATCTTATGGCTAGTAGTTTTCAACTTGATTTTCTCTCTACATCCATGATAAACCTTTTTCAACTTTGTCGATCATTATTTGTCCGCGGATGGTTGTAATATCTAGGTGGAAAGATATTTGATCCATACAACTATGATGATCATGTTTAACAAAATATCCAACCACTCATCAATTTCATGCAATATTTTGGGGAACATTGAGCATATCTACTCACCCATTAGATGATTTCATTCTCAAAATTGAAAGAAACACTAGTATTTGGGATCTAGGCTTATAGAGGATTTTTTAGAAAATTTGAATATTAATGTGAAGGGTAGGACAACTACATGGGGCATCAAGAAATGGATGAATGCATTATGAACATACTTATTGAATTATTTCAATTTCAACATTAAGAGTAATACTTGTACATGAGACCTTGGCTTAAATATACACATCATAGGTACAATAATTGAGAGTAACACTTTTAAAAAAGGAGAGAATGGTGACATATTCCCTAGTAATGAGATGTGGGCCAAAGGTGCTATTAGAGCTAATAGAGTAATAATGGTGGCCATTTAATGTAATATGAATTGAGATCAATCAAGACATTATCTACTTTTAAATAAGACCCATTGTGCAATTATCATACAATTAATAGATTATCACCCATTCAATATTGTGGATGTTAATAATGGTTTGTGTTATAATTTTTTAGATAGATATAAATAAGTTTGTAGTCATATCTATGTTATATGTCAAATACTATGATTTTATTAGAACATTGGCTCACATAGAAGTTTCTCCCTTGAAAAAGTAAGTGAAAAGGATTATTGTATGGAAAATAGGTCCTCTAAAGACTCAGTTATATTGAAAACAATGGTAAGGGGCTTCCCTCTAGTTGGAAACTATGTCACATGGTGTGTAGAAGATGGCCATCAAATAAGAATAGGTCATAGACCTTGGTATGGTGCATGTAATGATTACATCATTTCGTCTCCTTTGTTATCCTCTCCTAATCTTCTAAATATTATTACAGTAGAAGATGCTAGCACCTAGCCACCTTATCGTAGAGGAAAAATTGGTTGGAAATTGGATGGGGACCTTAGTTGAATCGGAAAAATAGTGGTATAATAAGATCAATACATCAATCTATTGGTGGAGAATCATGTGTATATCAGAGGCAATGTTCGAAAACTGTTTTTTTGGTTAAAAAATTGATGGAGGAGAATTTAGCTCAAAAGAATCATTGTATTTTAGTAGACATAGGGGGGTCTTATGTTTTAAGGAAGTTGGTTTCCTAAGTGTTGAATTAATGTAATTATTAAGGTTTTGAGTGATTTTAATGAGATAAGCTAGAATAGGGATTTAATTAAGTATAGTGCGGCATATTTGTAAATGTTCTCAAATGTTGGAGAACATGAGATATTTAGGATAGTTGAGAGATTTGAAAATCAGTTGTAAATATTAGATTAGAAGATGGTTTCATGACTTGTGGATTAAATAGGATCCTTAGGGATAAATATGAGATTTTAGGATTTTATTGAGAAATTGATGGATCTAAACCAGGAATTGGTTATAAAATCCTTTTGTATAAATGAAAGGTAAAAAGGAAAAGGAAAAAGTTAGTCAAGTTATATAGTTAGTTGGTTAGCTAGTAGGAGGTTGTGAGTTAGAGGTTTGAATCTAAGCCTACGGGTAGTTAGGAAAATAGAGGCCACTGATACAGAAGATCAGGTGAAACATGTTTATTAATACAAACAACTTGATTTTGAGTTTGTCTGTGTGTATGGAGTAATTTAGTTATAATCTGTGTGAACTAGAGTAAGTTCTATGTGACAGAGGTTGCAGGTGGAATTCGAGCATAACACAGAGAAGAAGAATGATATGAAAGATCGTAATGGATCGCTTGAATTCATTTGAAGGATCATAGTCGAGATTCGGGAGTGACTGTGTTAAGACCATCCGAAGTTAAGCTCAGGAGGAATTTGTGATGTAGGACATCTAAAGACCAAAACCATGGAAGAAACCCAAACCCACAGAAGAACATTGAAGAAATGGTATAAAAATGATGTAAAGGGAAGAGCAAAGAAGTGAAGTGTCAATGCATAGGAGCCATTGGATCATCTAGATCAACGAACGAGATTGATTGTGATAAGCGACCAGGATTAAGTTGCATAGAATGAAGTCAAGAAATGAACGGTGGAGATCAAACCCAAGTGCTTGGAAAAGGTGAATCGCGGAAATTGATCAGGATCGTCAGATCAACAGATACATTAGATCAATGGATATTAATGCCAGAAGAAGAATGACAGAGGAATAGATCTGGATCATTAGATCAACAATGGTCAACAACTGTGGGGGTAGGAGAGTATGGGTTTCCTTGATCATGGTTGAAGTCCCACACTCGCTCCTAGTCATCAATCTTGTATTCAACCTTTTAGATCATAATTAACTGCAGGGGTTAAGGCCATTTTAAACCGTGTGCTAGTTGAAGTCCTGCCGGCTGTATATTGATGGCTTATTATATCCAATGAATATCAGGTCATAAAGTGATCGGATGTTAATTTCAAAACCGGACCCTAACATTTATAGATCAAGGATTTATATTCCTTATCAGCTTCATAAGGGCAGGTAATCCTCATGCAAGTGCCTCACCCAATATCATTGTTAACCATTGGATCAAGTGTGCTTTGATTAATGGTGGGAGATCACTGATTGGTTTCTCATCGCAATATTTCATGAGTGGATGAACCTTGGACTTAAGGAAATGCGATTTGTGATGTGCGATGCTCGGGTCTATCATTAACTGTCAGATTGAATGGTGAAATCAATGGAAGAGATTGAAGCTGATAAGGCTTGGATCGGAGCGGGCTCTAGAAGTTTATCAATGTGAGTTAAGTGATTTGAGTTCCAACGGATGAATGGTTTTAAGTGGTGATATGAGCAACAGTGGTTGATCTGATGGAGTAAAATCAACAGTGGAGGATGAATGCAATAAAGGTAGAGTGTTGGAAAATGTGCAAAGGTCGTGGATTAGCGGAAAGGTAAGGTTTATGTGTGTTTATTTGTATTTATCTTATATAATAATTAGAATAGAAATAAAGCAGATAAAGTTTTTATGGGTTAAGTTCGAATATAACCAAAGTTAAGAGTAGGGTTTGGTTAATATGCATGGGGCATAGAATTAGCCAAAGTTTTTGAGGGTGAATAATGTTTTGCTAGAAAGCTTAATGAAGGTTTAGACTATTGAATAGTCAAACATAACATTTATGCATAAAACTTAATTAAGAACATTAAACCTTGGTTTAAGAAGGTTCTCACCATGGATCAGGTGATTAAGGTCTTAGACCAGTGACATGCAATCCTATTTGCATAATGTGCATATTGTTGGCATAGCTCGACATCAAGTGGTATCAGATCAGAATTGTGGTTGAACAATTGATCTCATAACAAAATAAGGGAATTTTGTGTAAAATATTTTTGATAAAATTTAGAACATAATTATGTTTTGAAGGTGTGTATACAGGTGAATGGTGATGAAAGTGGGAAATATGAGATTAGATTCTAATCTGACAAACAATAGGCAAACAAAGATAATGTGTAGCAGAACTTGTAGATGCAAGGAAATAGAGGACAATCCATTCAAAGTGCAAGAGAATGGTAGAACAAGATCATGCAGAGATATTCAAGGTGAGATGATATGTTTTGTTTTAATTTGATTTGAAGATTGGAGAGTTTGTGGTCTTTATATTGATGCACAAGTAGCAGCATAAGAAGGTGATAAGATTGCAGCAACCTAGAGTAGGGAGTTCTCAATTGGTTCCAGAGGAAAGAACTAGAGAGATGCCAAAAGACTGAGCTCAAGGGAGAGAAGCTTAGTGAGGCATATGTAGCAAGAAGGATACATGTTAGTGCAGAGGTATTGTTGCAGCTCACAAAGGAAATTCCACAGAGGATGTGGGTATAATTTCTAAGTAATAAAGGAAGCTGATAAGACATTCTAATTGAAAGAAGAGGTGGTCAAACCAAGTATTTCATTGCGATTGAAATACAAGAGGACAATTGTGTTATTAGAAGGTGCAAATGAGTTGAAGCCTAGAAAGAGCAGAGTGGAGTGCTCAAAACAGGTTCCAGAGATAGAGAACCAAGGTCTTGCCAAAAGACCAAGTACATAGGAAAGCTTGGTGAGGTAAATGGCAACAGGGAGGACTTGTTGTTGCAAAGGCTTTAATGTAGCTCATAACAAGTGAGTAAGGAGCTCATGAAGATAGATAAGGAGAAGATGACTATTGATAGTCATAGTAGAGATTCTAAGGAAAACCACAATAGAAGAAATGTGAATAAGGAGGATGCCAAGGCAAATGGCAAGAGAATGTGCCAAGAGGAAATTGACAAAGAGATTGATGAGATGAAAGAACAACTCAATGTATTAAGGATGATACTTAAGGAAAACCAAAGACTAGGTTGGGTATTAAAGAAAAAGTGAGAAAGTGGTCTAAGTTACAGAGAAGACTACAATAGAAGCAAGTAAAGAGGGTGAGGGAAAAACTTAGAGAAGTTGAGTTGGAAATGGAAGTGTCCATTTGTGAACCAGATTAGGGTGAAGTTCTAGGTGAAGAAGAAGGAATTATTGATTATTCTCTAAACTGCTGGACAAATGCAGACCAGTAGGTGAATGTAAAACCTTATATTGTTGAATCTAATAATATTGATGTGATTACAGGTTTTGTAGAGGATGAGCAATCTTTTGAAGTTTTCAAAAGTATTGAACAATATATTTTAGAAGATCAAAACTCTAAAGTAAAGAATGATGGACAATGTCTCTTGAATGAGAAAAGCAGTGAATTATTGTAGCAAAAAGAATTTAGTAATATATTGTTGTTTGAAGTTGTGACAACATAGGAGAAATTTCTTGTGAAAGGAGATGAAATTCAGTTTGAACAACTGATATGTGAAGCAACAGTTGAGACTGTTGAACCTTGTAATTTTCAAACTGATAATTTGTGTATAAATGTAGGAATCATAAGTAATGATCAAGTACTTATGAATTGTCACAGAGAAATTGAGTTGCTTGAGTATTTGCTAGGAAACTCAGAGTATGATAGTGTGATTGCAAAGGAAGAAGTTCACTACAGTGGAAAAGAGCAGAAAGACATCATTAGAGAAGATGATGTGGAGGGGAGACTAACTGATAGTCTTGAGAGTACTTTAGAGAATTCTTTAAAGAGGTTGAATCAGCATACTGACGTGCTGATAGAAGAGGAGAAATCAGAGCAACATACTGAAGTGTAGAAATTTTGAATAATATAACACTTATTCACAGAGATTATCCTGATTATACACTATTTGGAGAATGCATACATAATGCATAACCTCCTCTACCATTGATAATCAATTTGTGGAATTAAGAAAACAATCGCATGCGCACATTGAAACATCAATCACACATATAAACACAGTATGTATTGGGGAAAGCATATAGCTGAAAACCCCCAACTATCTGTATATTATGATGATAGAGAACATGTAATAATACATAGTACAATAATCCTCACAAGTACTCAATACTATCTCCACATGCTACACACAAACTAGCTTAGATCTGGTTTCAAATCTCCTCTGCTGTTTTACTGCCTCTATTGTGCAATCCAACCTGTGAGAAAATCTGATCCAAGTTCGAATTCCCTTGGCTTGTACTGCAAAATCCTCATTGGCAATCTCAATCAATAATTGTGCAAATCTCATGCATATCTATAGTCACAATTGATAGTAGTCTCACCCTTTCATCCACCTCTAACACTTGTCTCCACTGAACTATCCATGCCCTAAGTTAACTGATGTATTCTTTAGTTGATTTATGAGTTAATAATTAGTGAATTAATTAATAATTAATTCACACCACTCATCACTAGTGTATTTGTTAGTTAGACTAAATACAACTAGTTCAACTAAGTCAAACTGAACACAACTCCATCAACTCCTCAATCAACTCCACCAAACTCAATCACTTGAGTTCTAACTGAAGTCCATCATGCAATAGCTCAACTAACCCATAGGAAAAGTGTATTTCCTTCTGGCATTGCATGTGCCACATCCGTAGCTCGAACTGAAGTGCTCCAAGAGGATAAGATAATGTTTATAGTCCAAATATTATTAAGAGCTAATAATATTCGACTTTTCTATTTTTGACTGGCAGTCTAAAAATAGACTCTGCCCATATGTCTAAAAATAGACATCCATCTATTTTTACCAACATGACAAATCATCCATAAATAGCATCCTACAACTCACAGACCATGATCCATATGTCTAAAAATAGACATAGTCTAAAAAGAGACTTTGTGCCAAAAATAGCCTGCGGGCCCACTTAGTGAAGGCGACTTCTTTTCACTAAGCTCCATCATCTTGTTGCATTTTCAACATGAATAGTTGCCAAAGGAATAAGAGGCACTGAGGCCTGATGTTTTTTATTTCAATAATTGTTTTGTGAGTGCAGGTTTAGTTATATACGTTGGAGTAAATTTAGCACAGATGAGCAGCCAAGTAAAGATGGTAGAAGAGGATGCTGTGGAAGAATTTAATCCATGGAATAGAGATGTTCAATTGTTGGAGAGAATGATGGAAAGTCACAATTCAATGCAGAAAGAGATAATCATGAAAGAGGGTAAGGATGAAAGAGAAGTAGAAAAAGTAAGCAGACGACTAAGAGTAAGAATTCGACAACTTCAACGAAAAGAACAATAGTTTGAAGAGTTAGTGAACAATAGCAACAACTTGAAACAAAGAGAAAGAGGTAACAGTAAGTGGCAGAGTATGGACTAGCCCAAGGATGTGCTCGAGATGGAGATTGAAGAATTATGGCAGTTGATGATGAAACAATCTAGGATAAGGAAAATAACAACAGGAAGGATGATCAATCAGAACTTGAACCTGATTGACAAGGAGAGGAAGATGAAATAGAAGACAGTCGACATACAGCAGCAGCAAAGGCATGGAGCATTCAGACAACTAGAAACTAAATTTTGGGACCCTGGAGGTTTTTCTATCAACATATGAAGACACATGATCAAGAGATCATGAATGTTTTCTACTTTGGGAGTCTGATGCAAGAGAATTCAGCTCAGAAGAATCATTGTATTTTAGTGGACATAGGGGGGTCTTGTGTTTTAAGGAAGTTTGTTTCCTAGGTGTTGAATTAATGTAATTATTAAGGTTTTGAGTGATTTTAATGAGAGAAGCTAGAATATGGATTTAATTAAGTATAGTGAGGCATATTTGTAAATGTTCTCGAATGTTGGAGAACATGAGAGATTCATGATAGTTGAGAGATTTGAAAATCAATTGGAAATCTTAGATTGGGAGTTGGTTTCATGATTTGTGGATTAAAGATGATCCTTAGGGATAAAGATGATATTTTAGGATTTTGTTGAGAAGTTGATGGATCTAAACAAGGAATTGGTTATAGAATCCTTTTGTATAAATAAAAGCCAAAAAGGTAGAGGAAAAAGTTATTCAAGTTAGATAGTTAGTTGGTTCGCTAGTTAGAGGTCGTGAGTTAGAGGTTTTATTGTAAGCCTACGGGTAGTTAGGAAAACAGAGGCCACTTATATAGAAGATTAGGCCAAGGAGAGTGTTCCTATGTAAATACCTATTTATTAATACAAACAACTCGATTCTGAGTTTGTGTGTGTGTATGGAGTAATTTAGTTATAATTTGTGTGTGAACTAGAGTAAGTTCTATGTAGCAGAGGTTGTAGGTGGAATTCGAGAATAACACAGAGAAGATGAATGATATGAAGGATTGTAATGGATCACTCAAACACATTTGAAGGATCAAAATCGAGATTCAGGAGTGATTGTGTTAAGAGCATGCAGATTTAAGGTCAGGAGGAAGTTGTGATGCAGGACATATAAAGACCGAAACCTTGGAAGAAACCTGAACCCATAGAATAACACTGAAGAAACAACATAAAAACGAAGGCAAGGGAAGAACAAAGAAGTGAAGTGTCGATGCATAGGAGCCATTGGATCAGCTAGATCAATGGACGAGATTGGTTGCGATAAGCGGCCAAGTTTAAGTCATGTAGAATGTAGTCAAGAAATGAATGCTGGAGATCAAACCCAAGTTCTTGGGGAAGGTGAATCGCGGAAATTGATCTAGATCGTCAGATCAACAGATCTGTTAGATTGATGGATATTAATGGTGGAGGAATAGATTTGGATCGTCCGATTGATAGATTTGTTAGATCGATGGTGATCAGTAACTGTGGGGGTAGTAGAGTATGAGTTTCCTTGATCATGGCTGAAGTCTCGCACTCACTCCTAGCCATCAATCTCATATTCAACCATTTAGATCAAAGTCAACTGCGAGGGTTAAGGTTGTTTTAAACCATGTGCTAGTTGAATTCCCACTGGCTATAGATTGATGGCCTCTTATATCCAACGGATATTGGGTCATAAAGTGATCAAATGTTAATTTCAAAAACACACCTAAACATTTATAGATCAAGGATTTATATTCCTTATCGGCTCCGTAAGGATGGGTAATCCTTGTGCAAGTGCCTTACCTGATATCAATGTTAACCATTAGATCAACTGTGCTTTGATCAATAGTGGGGGATTGTCGATTAGTTTCGCATCGCAATATTTCATGAGTGGATGAACCTTGGCCTTACGAAAATGTGATTTACGATGTGCAATGCTCGGGTGTATCATCAATCGTTGGATTGAATGGCGAGATCAACGACAGAGATTGAAGCTAATAAGGTTTGGATCAACTCTCCGTGATGAATTTATAATATGGTGGTCTGATGAATAGGTTTCTTACTTCAAAGGTATTCCTTTCATTCCTAATGCTTGTGTTTGGTGATATAGAAATATTATGGTTTTTAGAACAAGTTCATCCCCTCATCTATAAGCGCCACAAAGGTGACTTTTTTTGGCTTAGGAAATCAAGAAATATCCTCATATTCTCAAGAAAATTATTGTGTGTATGCTTGAAATTATTTTTGTTTCTCCTTAGGAGTTTTTTATGGTGCTAACTAAGGGCATCCTCTATGGTGTAGTGTTCGAGTAATCTTGTACTTAAGTCACTGCCATTTATTATATGTATGATATTTCCTTGACAGGTGGTCAAATATAAATTGGAGTCACTAACATTTATTATATGTATGATATTTCCTGGACAGGTGGTCAAATAATAAATTGGATTTTGTAGTCTTATGGATTCTGCTAGAAGAAGCCTAGAAAAAATTGTTGCGAGTCTCCAAGTGATGGGTGATTCAATGTTGGTCATTGATTGGGAAAACCATAGGGTGAGAGTCAACATAATTGGGATAAAAACTTTATTTTTAGACATTACGTTTGTTCAAAGTTATTTTTAGAAAATTAGTGGCTACAATATTTTACATGAGCTCAACATGGAAGAAAAATGTCTATCCAAGGAAGCTCTCCAACTTCTAGTAGGCTCAATTGGGCTTAGTGAATTTGCAGATGGTGAGGAGATTAAGTTCATGGTGTTGAATCTCTCCTTTTAGCTTTCTAATGTCTCTACATACTTTATTTTTGGTTTCAAGTTGGGAAACATTTACGGACACATGGTTTCACTCCCTTCAATTTTAGGTAATTGGCTAGTAGGAAAATAGTAAGTGACCTTTGAGTAATTTTTTAGTTGAGAAGGAAGGATAATTCTAGAGAAAAGAAAGATGATACCCAAATTTTTAATCTTTTCCTCATAACAATAGAATTTTTCCTTGAAATGATTAAAAAATATTTATTATATCAATATAAATTATTTTATTTTTAAGAAGTGCTAGGAATGTGATGCTTTTTTCCTAAATGCATCAATGCATGTGGGTTTTTGTAACACATTGATTGGAAATTTTTCTATATTCTAAAACCTTGATGCTAGAGTATTATTGAATGTGACAATAATTCTTGTTGTGAATTAATATTTGATACAAAATGGGGAGAGATGTTAATGAAGTGCATTGATAAAGTTTTATTGGATTTAAAATTAAATTTTTAAATTTAATAGTATTTTTTTTTGTTTTTTTATCTTGATATGGCGTGGTCTTCTCAATTGCATTAGTGCTCTTAATGTATTCTAGAGGATCATTATGTATTTGTATATGTTTTTAAATAAAAAATGATATTTTAGAATTATATAATATAATGTCCATCAATCTCCATGATGGTGAAAAATACAAATTACCCATGTAAGGATTCCCATTTCCATGTAGTCACCACCTTTAAAGATTGTGAGGCAAGTATAGATGGTTAGGTTAGTCAGAATTCATGTTAAATGGACAATAGGAACAAACCAATGCAAGATCCTTGGTGGCATACTAATAGGATCATATATCCCATGTTGTTAGAAAGTAGATGGATTTGGCTTAGGAGGAATCTATAGTTGAGTGAGTGTTTATTTCTAATGTAGAGGTAGTAGAGAAAGTGGGGTAGTAGATTCCATGGGGGGCTTCGTTGGGGGAGCAATATCATGCCATGGGCATTCATATTGGGGGATATATATTGAGGAAAATATGAGATAATATATTGAGCATATAATAGGGTGTAAAGGGTTTTTATATGTTGTATATAAAAATTCAATCTCAAAGTTAATGAAAAAATATAAAGGCGTATAAAAATTGTTAATGAAAAAAATGGATACCTACAATATCTAGTGAAAGTAGGGGTTTCTGAAATTGGGAAGATGTATTGGGTTTGTATTGGTAGGGGGTTAAATAAAGTGATTTTTAGAGGCATTTTCCAATATGTAGTCAAATTATGGGTATTTTTTAGTTTTCCTTGAACGCACGTGCTATGTCAAAGGTTCATTGAGTGAAGCCCCCATGGTGGATTTCATGCACTACAAATACACACTTCATGGAGAATTAGTGCATGTAGATAGTGGATATTTACTATTAGAACAAAACCACCATGGGAAAATTTGTAGTAGGGCACAATGAGGTTTAGTAGGAGAAATTCATTAGCATGGAATATGGATGCCTTATAGATGCACATTTCAAATCTAAATGAAAATTAATCACTAAAAAAATTTCTCACTTGGGGTTACATAGTAACAATGAGGAGAAATGTGATATAGCACCTACCTAGGTGGACTACCTTGATGTTTGAATCATGTTTATAGTTCTAAGTTATCTATTTTTTTGTGATTAAGTAGGCATCCCATAATTGGTAGTAGTTTAAGTCCTATTTAAATTACTAGTTTCTATGATAGGATCAAATTTAATTACTTATATAAATACTATATGAAATTTGGTCACATAAATTTGACAAAAGAATAATGTCTATGCTATTAGTTTGGTTTCTCAAGTGGTAGGCTAGTAGTTATAGACTTGTAATAGTTTTCTTGATGTAATATAATTCCTACCTAACTCACAGAAAAAAATAGCAATGGAAATCGATGTGCCTGATTATTTATGCACCAGTGTGTTCCTTTTTAAGGTTCACCTAGTTGTGCTTATTATGAGGAAATATTAAAAAAATATCTAAAAAAACCTTGGTCATGTACATTTTTAGCTACCTCTAGTGTAAATAGAGAAATGATAAATATATTGGGTGAGGTTCTAAAAGAATCTATGCTACGAGGTGCTCTACTTGTAGTGGAAGGACATTATAAAAAAATTCGACCAAAGGGTAGGTAAAGGTGGTCTTTTCTTTGTTGTCAGGGATATCTTGAATTTTATTACACCCACTAACCCATTTAATAACTATAAGTATTTCTTTCATGCAAGGAAATCTAGTACTTGATCAATGAAGGCTATAGGGAAATGTCTTTCTTGGTAGTCTTATTTAACAACCTTTTATTCTACAAAGAAAAACCCTCCATTTTTTATTTCTCTTAGCAATGGTAACTAAGGGTGAGATCCAACACTTTTAGAGATAGGATAGATTAATTATGAATAAAAGAAGCTTTAAGATTCAAGCGAGCCATAATTTTTGTGGTTTTGGATGGACATATTTCTACTATCTTCACTATTTTTTAGTCAATTTGTATTGTGTGTAATTTTCTCCATGTTGGTACCCTAAATTGCCCTATTTTCTATCCCATTTCCATCAATATCAACCTCTGTTTTATCTTAATAAAAGAATCTTCTTTCTTGCACTAGTACAAGATGGTTACCCTTTTCCTACACATGTTCATATTTTATATTAAGATTTATTACAACACTTTATTAATCTCTTTATATAGATTTCGTGCCTATTTACATATTTGTTGTAACTCATATTGATTTCCTAGAGTAGTCATGGAACTTAGTATTAAATAGAATGAGTTGACTAGCGCAGGTAGATTCCTACACCGCCACTATCCGAGATTTCGAAGAAGTTATCTTCCATGAGGACAGATCTCAATCTTCGACTCCGAGTCTAATTGTTGATGAACTGAAGTAGGATAATAGGTGGCGCGCATTTAGGGATTTTTCTCCAAAGTTAGATTATGGCTAGGCAAAGTTATAACCACTAGACAAAGTTGTAATTTCAATTTTCTAAGTTTGTTCGGCCGAGAGGCCTAAACAAGAATTATCTGTAATTAGTGTAAATGGCCTAGATCTGAAAATATATATATGTAGATCGTAGATAGGAAGCTAGCGAACCATTGACTATCATTTTGGTTTATATAATCTAGTTATCGCCTCACTCTGGGGCTGGATTGCTCTGTAATGTAATTTGACAAATCAAGTAACACAAGGAACCATTATGATTTGCATGCACAAAGTTTAAATTCATATTTGATGTAACTTTGAAGTTTTGATATCTTTCGTTCCTTAGAAGGGGAATGAGGTGGTTGGCTAGGGCCTAGCCAACCCAGCTTGTTTACCCCTCTCGCTTTCATTATTCAGAAAGACGGTGTGGTTATTTCTTTTGTAGCTATGTGATGTAATAGTTTAATCGTTAATCTTTAATTTCTAAATTAAAATATCTTCTATTTCCTATGTGTGAAACGAATCAGTGATTTGAAGAGTAGTTGTGCTTGTTTTACTTATGAAATATCTTTCTCGCATTTCCTTTACTCTTGTTTTTTGTTTTAATTCACTTTCAAACAGATTGAGCAAGGAACTCCTTCCTGCACCAGTGCAAGCTATTACCTGCACCTTGCTTTAGTCATTCATTGCAGCAAACATTAAAGTGCCTACATGCATTTTACTTTGAGTTATTTCACAAGCGAATGAATCATTAATTGTGTAACTGTTTTTGGAATTAAAATTTCACCTCTAAAAGACCTGGAAGTAGTTACCATATTATACCTATAAAGAATATCATTATTGTGGGAAAACTACCAACATTGATTAACAAATGCAAAGTACTTAGGCTACTGTTCAATTCTTTTAAAGTGCTTTTATTTCATGAAGTTTGTTTCCTCTACAAACTTCAATGAGTTGAAGAATTTCATTTTTCACATATAGTTTACTTCAGAATTTCATTTACAGTTGCAACTCTTTTCCAGCACATCTTTCAGCTTTCGTAAGTAATTGAGGAATTGAGTACAGGAAAATCTATTTTGCTGTAGGAGCAAGTCTCTTGACATAGAAACAGAGTGCTCTAAGCCTTGAAGCTTAGAGGACCTTCACTCAGACATAAATCTTCAGTAAGGAAGGTAAGATATACTCTTACACAGAAATATTGTACCTGCACTAATGCAAGCGGATTGTAATAGTGTAAGGACAGGTTGTTTGTGTGAGAGGAAGATTAGAAAGAAGACATCATTCTACAAGGAATCACTTGTCAAACTAATTACCATCCATATGAACATGAACATAGCATTTCATT
>APFE031135544.1:0-22792 GCA_000404065.3 Pinus taeda
TTGCATGGGGACTTGCATGAAGAAATCTATATGGAACAACCTATTGGCTTTATACAAACAGACTCCAGCATTGTATGTCGGCTTAAGAAATCCCTTTATGGTCTCAAGCAAGCCCCTTGGGCTTGGTATGCCAAAATGGATAGCTTTCTTTTAGAAATTGGATTTTCTAGGTGTCATTCTAACAATACTGTCTACACCAAGAAAGTGGGCAAGTCTCTTATCATTCTTGTTCTTTATGTTGATGATCTTATCCTTACTGGTAGTGATCCCAACTTATAAACCATGTGAAGTCTAGCCTTAAAAAGAAGTTTGAAATGATAGACTTAGGACACTTGCATTATTTTCTTGGTCTTCAAGTCTTGCAATCCAAGGAAGGTATTTCCATTTCCCAATCCAAGTATGCATGTGATCTTCTACACCATTTTCACATGGAAGATTGTAAGCCAACTCCTCCCTTTCAGTTTGGAGCCAAACTTTCAGTCACTTATACTTCCCCTGAAGTTGATGCTACCTTATACCGTCAACTTGTAGGAAAACTTTTGTATCTAACCCATACTTGTCCTGACCTTTCCTTTGTTTTTGGTCTTGTTGCTCGGTTTATCCAAAACCCATGTGAAAGTCATTGGAAAGTAGCTAAAAGAATACTTCGTTATGTTCGAGGTACAATTCAGTTTGGAATTCATTACAGTGCCGAAGCATCTCCTCTATCGGTTGGTTTCACTGATTCCGATTGGGCTAGTGACCCTGATGATCGGAAGTCTACTGCAGGTTATGTGTTCACTCTTGGTTCAGGACCTATTAAATGGGCTTGCAAGAAACAAGCTGCCATTTCTCTTTCTTCAGCAGAAGCAGAGTATCGTGGTGCCGTAGAGGCTAGTAAGGAAGCCTCGTGGCTTCGTCAGATCCTATCAGAGTTTGCTTTTCAGTAGCAACATCCGACTACACTTTGGTGTGATAATCAAAGTGCCATTCAGCTTTGCAAAGATCCAGTTCAGCATCAACGCATCAAATACATTGAACTACACATGCACTTCATCAGAAAGCTCATTCATGACCATGTTCTTGAAGTTCAATATTTATCAGCAGATGATCAAGTTGCAGACATCTTCACAAAGGCTCTCACAGAGGCGAAATTCACTAAACTTCGATTTATGGTTGGAGTTCAGGAAGTTGTCACTAAGGGGGGATAGGATCTAGTGCCTCCTCTTCTCCTATTGTGTCATATTTGTAAATCCTTCAATCCTATCCCAAGTTGTTCTTAAGGGGATGTTAGGATATTCCGACACATAGGAAATAGTTAAGTTCAACTTGGTCTAGTATAGAGTTAGGTATAGAGTTAGGTAAAGTGTGTTTCTTTACCGTTGTACATTTTGTAACTTACAATCCGACGGTCACGATACGTAGTGATCCGACGGTTCATTCTCTCCTCGGTATTACCGACACTTGATCCGTGGCTTGACACCCGATTGGTCCATGAATTCTATTTAAAGTGCATGGAGGTTCATTTGTAGGTTAACCGTGCATGAGAGAAGCTTATGTAAATTTTCATTCTTTTATTAATAAATTGCCTGTAGTAGCCACGTTGGCGTAGGCCGTGGACTGTTTCCCTCTCTGAGGGTTTTAACCACGTCAAAATACTGGTGTATTGATATGTGATTTGTTTGTGAGCGGTGTCCTTTTGGTGTTCTTTCTGAGGAACTTACCCTGTAAATTCCTACAAATGGGGTGTACCAATTTCTTTGTTAAGAAAAAGGATGGAATTTTCAGGTTATGTATTGATTGTCGTCAACTAAACATGTTGAAAACTAAAATAAATATCTCTTGCCTTGAATAGATGATTTATTTGACCAAGTTAAGGGAGAGACTGTGTTTTATAAGATAGACCTCAAATATCATTATCATTATAAACTTAGGAGGAAGACATACTAAGAATATATTTTCAAACTAGGTACGAACACTATGAATTCATAGTTTTCCTCTTTGGGATTCCTAATGCAGCTGCTACTTTTATGTGCCTGATGAATAATATGTTCAATAAAATTTTGGATAAGTTTTTACTATTTTTCATACATGAAATTCTAATATATTCCAAGACATTAGAGGAACATAAGCAACGTCTAGAGATAGTGTTACAAACATTGCGTGAACATCAATTATACAAACAATTCAGGAAATGTTAATTCTTTTAGGATAAGATACAATATCTTGGAAATGTAATCTCGAATTAAGGGATAGTAGCAGGTCCCAAAAAAATGAAGACCATTCTTGATTGGATACTTCCAAAAGACGTGGATGAGATAAGCTCATTCATGGGAATTATTAGTTACTACTGTAGGTTCATATAAGGATTTTCTAATTTAGCATATCCTATAACCTCTTTACAAAAAAAGGGGGCATTTGTATGGACACAACAGTGTGAGGAAAGCTTTGAGAAGTTGAAATATATACTTGTTGTCGTTCCAATGCCAAAAATAGTAGATCTAGATAAATATTTTATGGTTTGTACCGTTGCATGTTTGAAAGGTCTTTGAGGTCTACTTATGTAAGAGGGAGATGTATTATCTTATGAGTACTATAAACTAAAAGAACATGAAACAAATTATGTAGTTCATGACCTTGAATTGGTAATTGTAATTCACGCACTTAAAGTGTGGAGACACTATCTAATTGGTAAGAAGTTCACCTTGATTACTAATCATGTAATTCTTAAATTATTTTTCATCCAAATAGATGTGAATGCCACGGAGGCTTGATGGATCACTTTTATGAGTGAGTATGATTTTGAAATCCAACACATAAAAGGAAAAGAAAATAAGTTTGTAGATGCTTTAGTTCAAGGTTTGAGGGATGTATATGAAGTAATATTAATTCAAACTGAATCATATTTTGTTGATCAAATTAAAGAGGCAACAATAACAGATCAATGTTACAATAATATTTCTAAAGATCTGAAAATTAAGGATGATAAAAGAAATGGACTGATTATGCAATCAGTAAAAGTGTGTTGTTGACACACAAAAAGACATTTTATGTTCCAGATAAAGAGAATATTAAAATACTAATATTAGATGAACACCATAGGAGACCATTTTTAGGCCACATAGGATATTAGAAAATGATTACAACCCTTAAAAAGGAATTTTTATGGACAATGATGAAAAGAGAAGATGCTAAATACCTGGAAAGATGCCAAGAATTTCAACATGTGAAGATAGAGCACCATTGTTGGTGCACTAAGATGTCTTTCTACAAGCAATATTAATTCCTACATTAATTGTCAACCCAAGGTAAGTCTTTTTATCTCAAGAGTGTCAGCACAATCTATGCAGTGAATGTAGATGTTAGCTAAAGGTAAATCGTTGCAATCACTAATAACTATCTATTCAACTTAAGTCACACAAGTCTTAGAGAAATAACTAAGGGAGAAATGAATCTGAAGGAACTCTTAACGCACTCTACAATTTCATCTACTTATTCCAAAATTAAATGAATCTGAATATGAATGCAAAGAATCATGCTTGGAATTATTCAAATACAATTAAAACTAACTCACTCGATCAATAAAGAGAGTTCTAATAACTAAACAATAATTTTAATGTATCACAAATTAGAATTGAACGAAAAATCCTAATTGAACAGAAATCTCGATTGAACGAAAATTAAGCAAATACGATAAATAACTTCTAAACAACAACTATTTTTTGTCAGTAGATTATGGAAATTAATTGACACTATCTCTAATATCTATGATATCATACTCAGAAGGAACAACAATCTACTCTGAAACTAATATAACCAATCAAATCAAAGTATTATTCAAATACATCACACAACTAAGTATGAACAGAAATGGACAACAATATGAATTGGAATCGTCAATCCTCACAGTAAGCGAAATAATATTAACTGAACATTAACAATCAATAAAGATTCAAATGGAAAGATTATAATACAAGAAAGCAGTAGAATTTCTCTTTACCAGGCCTAGAGTCGCCAGAAGTCTCCACTAAGGAATACTCATAATATAAGTGAAGATCAAATGCAGTCTTTCGTTAATATGAGTAACTAGACTACAACATCACTGAGATAATAGTAGGATATGTCTCAAAAAGAATTATTATACATTACATAAGTATAAACTAAACTTTGTTTTCCTTTCGGCCTTATATATAATAGTAAAAGACAAAACTAGATAAAAGTGAATCCTCAGGACCAGGGGATCCTAAGGATTTCACAATATATAATCTGATTCTGTCATGAAATAGTATTGGTCTGCCTAGTTTCTCATTGCCTTGGTTGCTTCGTACATTTTCTTTCCCTTTTAGGGCCTAGTGCTTCTCTATCAAATGAACGACTATTGACCAATCCATGACTTTTGCACACAAGGATAGTAAAAAGTCAGTTTCCATTGCTAGATTTATGTAATTTATTACCAAGTGCTTTCACACAACTTTAGCTATAATTTCCTTTATTTCAATTCATAAACAAAGATAATCGTGTAAGGATAAATATGAAATAAAGAAATTGCAAAGGGGAAAATATACCTTTTTCTTGACCCAACATAGTCCCCAACTTACCTTGTTGCATGTCCTCATGCAATTAAATAGTTGATGTGTAGCTGAGTTAGGGAGTAGGCATAATATACCTCCTCCTTATAATGTCTGAACCCATTTTTCTTCTTTAATATAGCAAAATCATGGGTAACATCTTGATCCTTCAAAATGTAATCACATCGATACTTATCTGGAGGAAACAATATGATTAGAGTCCTATACCGACATCCTATCCATTCAGGTCCCATAGTCAAAATTATATTACTATATTTATAGAGATGAGAGGAGGTGGCTTTAAAGTTTTGATATCCAAATGGTTCTCTATTTTGAACAGTAATGCTGGAGGCTTCCCACCTTTGTTGAGTTGCAGACAAGGCTTCCTCCTTAATCTCTTGGAAGTACTCCTTTCTAGCTTGTATAACATCTGTATGGAATGGCCCTTTTTGGCCTATAATAGCAGCTCGTTTCGTGAATTGCTTGTGTTTACTCAATATCTGCAGTGGTTTGGTTGGTTCCCCTCTCACCCATATGTCAATTCCTTCTTCAGGCCTCCTAAAAGTATTGTGGGCCTTAGCCCACTTGAGTTGATTAGTATTGAAAGAGAGAAATTCTTGGAGTTGTACATCCCCTATAAAGGGGGCAGGATTACTGTCCTTGTCATCTTCCAGAAATAAATTATGCATATAAAGCTCACAAAGGAGGCATTGCACCTTCTCATTCTATTCTCTAAAGCATTTGACAAAATCTGGGGTGGTTTTGATTTCCACAGGCTTACTAGCCTTAGTAGCTTTGATTTTCAGCGGGAGGAACCTTTCTAGGAGGTATAGGGCATAATTTGTAGCATGGGATCTACATGACAAGGTGTCTAAATAGAGAGAGTAGATGGTTTCCAACTGATCTTTAGCCTTCTGTAATTTCTCCTGTGCTTTCTCAACCTTTTTCTTTTCAACCCTGCACTGAGAAAATGTTTCATCCTCAGTTATGGTTAGTGCCACAAAAGTTTTCTTTAATTCTTGATGTATCTTTAGGGGCACTGCCTCCTCCTTGTACTGGGCTAATTACTGCTGCGCCTTCAATAATTCATTCTGTAGTTTACTAATAAATTCTTCCCTGATTTAGGGAATATAGGTAGGTGTTTCTTTTGTTTGGGTTTCTGCTTCCTGGGTCTCCATGGGATCAGTCTAAACAACAACTTCAACTACCTCTCGAATCATGCAATGACCAATTGGAATGTCCTCTTCAGCATATGTTTGAATAATAGTATCCATGGTAGGGTGGTCCATTTGGGTCTCTTGTGAGAAAACACAGGGGTCCTCAGTTTGCATTTCAGTGTCTTCTACAAGGCACGACGTTGTTTGAGTTTCCTTTGGACAGGCCAAAAGATCCTTAGTTTGGGTCTCAACATTCCTTCTAGAACAATGTTATGTTTGTGTTCTTGTGGTATTTTCTTCTACTTTCAAATTCTTGGCTCTAATGGCCTCATTTAACCACTCCCTTTGTTGCCCAATTATTCACTTCTGTTTCCTATACTTCTTAAGTAATTTTCTGAGGAAATCCCAATACAACGATGTCTCTTGAATAATTGTCATTCTCTGGGTTTTCTTCTGGGTAGGCCTCATCCTCAAGGGACTTAGAAAAAATAATGTTACCTAGTTGATTTGCATCTACCAGGGTTTCATCTACAGGGTTTTGTTTAGCTGGGGGGTCCACCGGACTGGTGTCTACTGCCCAATTTCCTCCTTTAGTGACATCTTCTTCATATATCTCCGCTTCAAGGGGGTTTTCCACAAAAGGAATTAGTTCCCTCTGTTCTTCCATGGAATTAGTGTATGGAAAGTTTTGCTCACAACCAGGGTTGTCAGTAGGGGTAGATTGGTTGGGAGTGCAATTTTGTTACTCAACATTCCTGGATTGTTCTTTACCTTCTCCAAATATCCCCATGTTTTCCAATACCATGGCCACTTCCTCCTGATAGTCTTGCAAAAGGGAATTTTTTAGACTTGCAGGTGGTGTGCGGGATGGTCTAGCCTCATCTGATTGAATTGGGATGCTTTGATGGGCTCTCACTCACACAGAGCGCCTATGTTTTGCTGGGTTCAGGGGCATGAAGGAATTCTTTCTTTCTAGTGTCTTTCTCAGACTTGGGTTCGTGGCCCTTGCTGCTATGTTACTGTGTTTTCTAGGGGTGGAGCCAAAGTAGGATTTATAACATTATCTTAAGTTAACTGCTGTTGGGCCAGTCCATTCATAATAATTAATTTAATTAATTGGTGATGACTGATTACTTTGTGTGGGTCCTTGGCTGTCCTAACTCGATAGACGACATCATGTAATAGGGAATTCAAATAAAACAACAAATTAACTGAAATTTTCTCTTTTAAAATGGCTAGAAGTTTCAGTTGGTGGGGCTTTACCACATCGTGTCAACTATCACAGGTAATGTCTCTTTGCACGATGATGACCAATTCTTGCCACGACTGCCTTAATGCCAAAGGATGGATCCCTTTTCCTACTCGCACCAGTTGTTCTCCTGGATGCTAGAATACTTCAATCGCATTGTGTAGAAGGACATGTTTTTCTGTCCATTTGGTTCCTTCAGACAGAAGTCCAGTGACTTTGGCTATGACTACTTCAGAAACTATTATACACTTGCCTCTAACTGTGGTGCTACCATTCTGTAAATTCTGTAGAAATTCCAATGTCAGCTCCTCAAGAAAATCCTGTAAGCTATTTAGATATTGCAGCCACCCTGTGTGCTCGAGAATCGCACGAGCTTGATCTGATATCATAAGTACTGGAAATTCATTCATGATAGCTCTTCCTCCCATGGATGCCATACCTATAACTGGTTTTCTTGTATGCAATTGTTTTACACTTCCACAATTCAGAATGCAACAGAAAATGTTACAGTAATTAATAGAGAAATGACGATATTTTGGGAATTAATATCATATTTAGTTAAGGCTTTGGTCTCGTCAACCATACTTAACATAGGATCATGAGTCTGCATGCCATCCATAATGGTTTCCATCCTTACCCCAATCATAAATACTTGCTAATTATTACTCATTCATAATCATCATTTAGTCCTTCCCCGATAGTTAATTCAAATGATTATCACACAATTGTTCTTAACTATCACACATGTCATGCACACACAAGCCATTCCCCTTCTAACTAGAAAAGGGAATTCACGTCCTTTCAGCATGTGAAAAGAAAGTGAAAGCATTAACGAGACATAAATGCTGGAAACCAATTCGAAAAGCAGTGTGTTAATCAATAAAGTAATTAAAGCAATACACATCATTGCATGTGAAATGGCCAAAAAGAAATTGAAACATATATTTTAATACATTATGTCAAAATATTTTCACCATAATTGGTATTAATGACAAAGGCATAATCCACGGTATATAATGTTGTAGCACCATTTACCACCCTTGGTATTTTTGATGCTTGGTTTATGGCCTAGGGCAACCCCTCCTTCCAAACTTGGTCCAAATATTTTAAAAACAATGTTTTATTCCCTGTATGCTACTTTTCCCTAAGATAAAAGCGTGTACACGTGGGTTTAGTAGGCTCTATGAGTTACTTCGGGAAATCTGGTGCCTTTCAATATCCAAGTCATTCTTTTCAGACCTTTGGGAACCCTGCCCGCTCTCGATGGAATTCCCAAGGTCCCCCATGACTTCCTTTTTTGGCCACACTTAATTTACTAGACTTAACTAAATTGATGAATGATCCAATTAGGTACTATAAAGCTTGGCCTCTAGTCCCAAATAAAATTCCCTCAGATTTTCCAAAGTTTGAAGTGAAGAGTGGTGAAGACCCAGGAGACCATGTGACCACATTTCACTTATGGTGCTCATCCAACGTCCTGATAGATGATTCGATCAGGTTGAGTTTATTTCAGCGCACCCTAACTGGAAATACGACCAAGTGGTATATAGAGTTGTCGGGGGTCACTTATAATTCTTTTGTTGATTTGGATAATATTTTCTTAAACCATTTTCAGTTGCATGTCCGCTATGAAGCTGGAGTTGAACTTCTGGCCAACTTTGAGCAAGACACAACAACTCACATTTCGGATCACATCTAGGAATGGATAAGGAGAAAAAGGTTGATCAAAGCTGAAATTCCACCAGAGTTCCTTATCAAATGGTTTCTCAAATAATTACAACATGAAATCTCAAAGGATGTTTCTCTTTTCGATGTTTATTCGGAAGAGCAGGCTATTTTTCAAGCCCAACAATTAGAACTGATATATTCTCAGTCTAGGACTCTTCAGAAAATCCTGCCTGATGATCCTAGATCTAAGGTTGATTTAGCTAAACTGAAGCCAAGCCCTCACGCCGATGGTATAGTTGGATCAATTGACACAAATACGGTGAACCTTTTGAACTAATTGCAGCAGTTGTCTCTACAATCTGCTTCTTCTAACCAGGCAACACCGTCTACACCTTCACCTTCCTAACCTACCTCTATAAATTCCAACCAGGCCTCTAACCCCAAAGGAAATCAACAATCCGATGGGAAGAGGAAGGGACGAGGTAAGAAAAAGAACCAGAAAGGGAAGGGCAATGCAAACAAGCCTGACAACAGTGCTAGTGAGGGTAGAAAAGAGTATAAGAAAAAGGTTAAGTTTCCATGCAAGTTATGCAATGGAGATTATTTGACTCATCTCTGCCCTAATATTCAATATGCTCAGTGCTTGTTAGTGCAGCAAGGGTCCTCTAGCTCCCACGCTGTCCTGACTAACCCTTTTCCCCAAGGGCAGCAATTACTTGCTATCGCGAACTCGAACGGTGGTACCTCCGCAAGGGGAAACCAGGAAGGGGAAAATTCCTCAAATGTTTATATGATGAACTATCATATCGACGTTGCTATAGTAGCACGCGATTATGGTGAAACAAAAACATATAAGTCTAAATCTTTTAGTGAAACCACAGACCCGCTTCATATTAAGCAACCCTCTCCTGAGTCTATACCATGGAAACTGAAAGGTTCCGCGAAGTGCTCGACTATTAACCCTAATGCTAGGGTAGCCCAAAACTACTTGATTGTAGAAGATCTGGCTAAAAGTCCTTGTGATATGTCTGCTTTGGATATACTCCAGTCGTTTCCTTCTTAGAGAAGTGCTTTGCTTTCGGTAATCGGTGTAGTAGATCCAAAGAATTCTTTAGTGCTCACTTTTGATATGCTGAATGTCAAAAAGAGAATTCCTCACCATATGACTTCCAAGATAAAGTCCACTTACCGAAAAACAAATATTTTTCAGATAGTTATAGATGAGTGAGTTTCCACATGCGTAATGTCTATGTCATGTTGGAAGGCCATTGGATCACCTTCAATTGTTCATTTACTGACTCCCTTGATAGCATTTGATGGAAATTCTCAGAGGCCACATAGAATTATCCCATCCTTTCCTGTACGTGTTGGGGGAAAGGTCATTAATATTGAGGTGAAATCATTGATGCCAACTCGGATTATAACCTCCTCTTAGGAAGGAATTGGATTTACGAGATGGATGCCATAGTTTCATCTTTATTCTGCATCCTCTGTTTTCCTCATGAGGGGAGAATTGTTAAAATTAATCAGTTAGATTATTCTCCAAGTGACTCCCATGCAAACTTCAGATTCTACTGTTCCATTGGTGGATAATACCTATCAACCTATTGAGAATTTAGGAGTTGGGATGTACTCTTCATTAATGGGTATATTTGACCTTCCTCCTTCTACAGTTAGAATCAATGCAATTTCATCCTCCAGGGGGCCTCCACGGAAAGAGTTCTTTCGAACTCATTATTTTTCAGACCCTTGGACCTTACCTTCATCTACGACCACATTAGATGGAGGGCAAGTTGGTGGAATGGCATTTCCCATGTCTGCAGCAGAACTTAGTTATCAATCTATCATTAACTCTACAGACAATCATCCCACTCCTTTTTCACAAAAGCAGTTAGATGCTGATGTGGCTCCAGCTTGGACCCTCGACTCTACTTCAGCTCTAGATTTCTTAGATACAATTTTACCATTTGAAGAAAATTTTTTGGAGGCAATGATGGGTCTGGATTGACCATGGGAAGATTTACATCATTGTTCATATTTTCTTTCTCCATTGCATGAAGTTGAATCCAGGTTCTCCAATTTGCTTACTAGAGATTTTTGTACAGTTTCAAACCCTTTGGCTCCAGCACAATTATTTGCCGAAGGTAATATGTCAATTATCTCAAGAATTGTACCTATAAACATCTCTAGGAATCCTAAAATTATAGAAAATGTCTTCATCGGAGCCGATTGTTCCCCTAAATAAATTCAAATTTACACTGACCTCTTTAAAGAGTTTTGAGATGTGTTCACTTGGTCTTATGATGAAATGCCTGGAGTTGATCCATCTATAGTCTAGCATGAGAACAAGACAAAATAAAACACCGAACCTATTCGTCAGAAGCTTCGACCGGTCAATCCTTGGAAAACAACAACTATTAAAGCTGAAGTTGAAAAGCTGCTTAAAGTGGGTTTCATATACCCCATTCCTCTAATGGAGTGGGTTTCCAATCCAGTCCCGGTAGATAAAAAGCAATGAACGATCCGAGTATGCATCGATTTTAGGATTTGAATAAAGCTTGTCCAAAAGACAATCACCCCATGCCTTTTATTGATCAAATTGTTGATGAATGTGCGGGTAATGAAAGTTTTTCATTCATGGATGAATTCTTTGGTTACAATCAAATTACTATATATTTGGAGGACTAGCATAAGACAACTTTTATTTGTCCCTGGGGCACGTTTGCATACAAGAAGATGCATTTTGGTCTTAAAAATGCTAGAACTACTTTTCAGTGGGCCATGTCTTATGCTTTCCATGACATCAAACATGTTATCGAAGCATACTTGGATGACTTAGTTGCTTGTTCTCAAAAGAGAATCGATCATCCCAGCCACCATTGGTTAGTTTTTGAGAGATGTCGTTTTTATAAAATCTGGTTGAATTTGAATAAGTGTGTTTTGCGGTTACATCTGGTCGGTTGTTAGGATTCATCGTATCGACTGAAGGGATTTGAGTTGATCCTTTCAAGGTTGAGGCAATAATTCATTTGTCTCTCCCATCTTCCATTCGTCAACTTCAAAGTCTCCAGGGAAAGGAACATTTCTTGAGTAGATTTATAGCGAATTACACCAAGATTACCAAAGGATTTATGTGTTTTCTTAAGAAAGGAGTTCCATTTTTATGGGACGACTTTGTGCAATGATCTTTTGATGCCTTGAAGAAGGCATTAATCTCAGCTCCAATGTTGAGTCCACCAGATTATGGCAGAGATTTCCTTTTGTATCTCGTTGCGGAAGAATCAACCATAGGTATGGTTCTGGTTCAGGAGGATGATGCTCTTAGTGAGCATGTAATCTACTACTTGAGTCGAGGCTTAGTAGGACCTAAGCTACACTATTCTCCTATTGAGAAATTGGCCCTGGCAGCGGTCCATGCTATCCAACGGCTTCGTCATTATATTCTGCTACGCAAAATGTTCGTCTTAGCGGTTGTCAATCCTTTTCAGTTTATCCTCAGTAGGCGAGTGATTAGGGGCAAATATAATTGGTGGATTGTTATTTTGCAAGAATTTGATCTCAAGTTCTTGTCAGCCAAATCTAAGAAGTCATTGGTTTTTGCGGAATTAATTTCTGAGATGCCTTGTGAGGAAACCATTGTTTATGAGGAAAATTTCCCCGACAAACATTTATTCCTCATTTCTTCACAAGATCCATGGTACGAAGATATCATTATATATCTCCAGAGTTGGAATTTCCCCCAGAATTTGAAGTTCCCACCTACTTCCTCCAAGGATGAGCGTCGAAAGTAACGTCACCTTGCCAAAAACAATGTTATCATTGGTGATACATTATATCACCTAAGGGTTGATTCAATCCTTGGGTGTTTCTTAACTTTGGAAGAAGCAGAGTCTGTACTTAATGATTGCCATAGTGGACCTTGTGGCAGTCATCTATCAGGGCTTGTAACAACCCAGAAAATTTTGCATGCCATCTACTTTTGGCATTCAATTTTCAAATATTATATTGAAGTGGTCAAACATTGCCACCCTTGTCAAATTTATACTCCAAAAATGCGCGTGCATCCAACTCCACTTTTTCCTGTTATCAATGTCGTTCCTTTTACGAAGTGGGGCATTAACTTCACTACTTGTAATCTGCCTTCGACGGCGAGTCACAAGTACATCATTGTGGCCGTAGAATACTTTAAGAAGTGGGCTGAGGCCATGCCTACTTACAAAAATGATAGTGAAACAACAACGTTGTTTCTCTTCAACCAGGTTATTTCACGATTTGGTATCCCAAAAGAGATTGTCACTGACCATGGCAGTCACTTCAAGAATCAACTAATGACTGAATTGGCTCTAAAGTTGGGCTTTCGGGAGGAGCATTCATCTCTGTATTATACTCAGGCTAATGGGAAAGTTAAATCTGTGAATAAGTCCCTTAATACTATCCTGCAAAGGACAATTGACAAAAATAGCTCCAATTGGCACATCATGTTGTACCCAACACTTTGGGCATACCAAACCTTGGTGAAGACTGCCACCAATTTTACTCCTTTTCAATTAGTTTACAGGTTGGAATCTATTTTCCTATTGAATGTGAAATTCCATCCCTTAAGCTAGCTATATAACTTCTTCCAAAGACGTCTAATCTTGAAGAACGCCTCATTCATTTGGAACATCTCGATGAGCATTGTCGAGATGCCACCATAATAAATGAGGCCCATAAGAAGAGGGTTAAAACTCTGTATGATAAAGTTGTCCGTCCTCGGGTCTTTTCTGAAGGTGACCTTGTCTTAGTCTATTACCAAGATAAAGACGCCCTGGTCCCTTTATAGTTAAATGCGTTTTGGGAAAAGTGGCTTATGAATTAGTTGATTTTAAAACAAGCTAGCGGAGCCCCGAAATGGGCTCTACCTTAAGAAGTATTTTGCTTAGGTTCCAGCCGAGCAATTGATTGTTTGTATATATTGTATTTTTGTACATATTTGCCTAGAATTTTGTGATATCGACATTTTTTTATTTGCCTTGGCAGGTGTTGATGGATGATCTAATATATTTCAGATTCTCTGATGGTGCTAGTTGGCACACTTAGAATCTTGCTTCCGCAGCTTGGGTGATTTATTATCCATCTGGCCAGTTTATGGTGTTGATGGGAGTATGTATTGGTCCTACTTCGAATAACATTGACGAATATACTGCTGTTATTATTTTACTATCTGAAGAAAATTCTTATGGGATTGATTAATTTGTAGTTTATCTAGACTCATAGTTGGTAGTGTCACAATTAAATACATTTATCGGGTTCGAGATCCTTATTTATATTGCCAATTTTTGAGAGTGAGAGTGTTGTAACGATCATTTATTTATATTACATATGTTCACATTCCATGATCTAAGAATTCATTAGCAGACTCTATTGCTAATTAAGCATTAGATTGGCATATTAATCATTCATCAAATTAAACAAACATCAAAAAATTTGAATCTGTATATATATCATAAAATCGCCTGTATATAGATAAAGTGTTCAAAAAATAATATACAAAATTGGGACAAAATGCCCTCAAAATTTGGGTTCATGCCCATAATCATGTCTAGTCTGTCTATCGACTCAGCTCAAAATCTGGGTTCATGCCCATAATCATGTCCAGTCTGTCTATCGACCCGGCTCAGGATGAGCAGCTAAAAAGTTAACTACTACATTGGCTACATGCCAAAGTATGCAGACCTAGTCCCATGGTACCCCTAACACGCGGCGCTGCATCTCCTCAGGTAGATCCTCTATGGCTATCATAGGTACTTGGTGAGTCAGTCTCACCAAGTTTCTTTGAATTGCATATAGGACTCTCTCTGTCTCAACTGCTGCCTCTTCAACACCTCTTCCATGATGCCTGTGTCTCGGAAATCCATCTAGTCTAACTGGACCCACATCTGGAACATGGTCATTTTTGTCAGTATTTTGTCTCATCAAAAATATTTCTAAGTTCATTTCATATTTAAAAAAGAAAAAAAATCTATAAAATTTACAAAAACTTTAAAAATTGTTACCTATGTCTCCCCATGTTGTGTTTGGTGGCAACACCAAGTCTGGATCTCCTCATAAATCCATACCATCATACGGGTAGTCGTTGACTATGATGATATTTTAGTCCCACCAGGTGAAAAAATAATCATTGAAAGTCATTCTAGGCACGTCCCCTCCTCCAAGGCATTTCATCAAGTCAACCCATCTACCCATCCAAGGATCTCGAGGGCTGCTGATGAAGATAGATACTTTGGGACATAACCTAGGTACATTCTCGAGGAAGAATGAGCATAAGATAGTCCCATATCCAAAGTTCTTTGTCTGACCCTTCTGAATAGAGGCCAATTGGCTCTTCATGTTGGTCAGAAGAGGCGCGCACCAGTCAAAAACCGTGGTAAGGAATTCCACTGCTAGGCTCATGGACACTTGTGAAGCCTAATGTAGTGAAGTTGATGCATTTACCCTCGTAATGGTAAATAGAAGAATCCTCAGAGATAAACTCTCCACGTGTTTGATTGGAATCTGACTTCCAATCTTTTCTGGGTGTCTAGGACAATATATATGTACATAGTCTTCTACTAAAAGACCACTTCTTGTCCTTCCAATCGAATGCACGACCTCCCCTCTTCAGGAGAGACCTATAATAAAGTAGATGTCTTCAACCTCAATCCGTAGAGGCATTTGATCTATCATGAAGGCGTCATGTTCTACACTCTAGCAGTGGATCAACAATTTGAGTAGGCGTGTGTTAGCTTTCATGTTTGGCATTTTGAAGAATTTCAATAAGCCACACCCTCTCAATGTGTCTAGTGCATTTTGGTCATTCATTACCTCATTGTCAATTTTGGTATGCTCTCTTTCTCTCCATGTGATGGTCATCCTGAAAAATTTGAGTTTTAACAGTTAGTTTTTGTGTTTAAACTTTAACTCGCATACACGCGGGTTCCCTTTACACACAGTCGCATGTAGGGTCGTCGTATACGTGGGTTAATAACATCCAACCCATGTGTACACAGAGTTGGATTTTTGGGCATAAATTCCCACGGTCAAATCTTTATGAAAAATTATAAAAACTATCACAAAACATTATAAGCATTATTTGAGGGTTACCTGATAACTTCGGTGTGATTTGAACAGTCCAATATTTTAGAGGCAAGCTTGCTCCTTTTTGATCCAAAGCTCTTTGCTCCAAATAGAAATAAAAAAATTGTGAGTCCAAAAATCATTAAATAACTTTGAAATTGTAAAATATTTTTTCAAAAATTGATATTTGTCTCATGGATTTTTTGACCTGTGGGCTTGGATTGTCAAGAATGGGTTGTTTTTTAGGATATTTTGGAGACTTCTTCGAGATGTTATTTTGGTCCCATGACCGCTAACCCGTCATGGTAGGTATCGTTCACTCACTGGCATATAGGTTAGGGAAAACCATTTTTTCCATTGCATCTTGCATACTAGCCTCCGTTTAGCGATACATTAGCCATAGGGCCGACCCCATCGTGTCTTGTTTAGGAAACCATGTTCACTCGTTGATTTTTAAATCATGATGCGATGGTAGAGCCATCCTTTACATGGGCATCTTAGTTAGAACCTCACTAACATTTGTTGCCCATGCTACTATACTGAGTAGGCTCAGGAGTCCTCCTTAGTCCTACCATGACTTGTGCTTTGAAGACACATTCTCCTTTCTTCTGCATTTACTGGCCTGATACCCTAGAGGCTTCTTTGTGTTGAGTTGTACTGCTGCATTGCATTTTGACTATTTGCAACTTTTTGCCTTGAGCCAGCTTCACTTGGACTTGTGTTTAAGCCACTTATTTGACCATGTCTTCTACAAAATTAACCATGCAATCACTTAACTTTTGCAACTTGACGCATCCTTTGACCCATGGAAAGAACATCCCTTTGAGTGTCCTTGACTAGTTTCGCCTCCCTGCATCGAGCATAGGAATGTTCCCATCCCAAGAAATAGATCATCTGTTTCTTTGACACTCGTTCTTTCTACTATAATATAGCATTATTTTGTTCTTTTTCCAACTTAAAGAAAAAGGCAAAAAAATTATATATTCCAAAAAGAGCGGGAACGGGACAACATTTCCATATTTTGTTGGCAGTTAGAGTCAGTCGTGTTTCCCTTGAAAAAATCACTCAAAAGAAAGCCTCTCCTCCATTTTGGGTGGGATTTAGTTTGACTTAGGTATGCCTTAACCTTGTTATTTAGTCAGTACTCCTTCGATTAGTTACCTCTTCCAATCATATGGAGATTTTTCTCGTGCCTCCTGCATGACAAACTTATACAGTGTTATCATATGCTGCCATATAGTCATCATTGAGTTGTGCTTTTGTTCAAGGGAAGTAAGCTTGAGTCAGCCTCTCTGCGGTGTCTCTTGACCTATTTTGTAGTTGACCATCCCTGGTTCTCAGTGTCATGTTTGTCATCACATCAGTTATATTGGTGCTTTTCTCGTGTCGGTTTGAGAAGGTTTCCATTGACTTCTTACTGGTGGGTCATGTCGTTATCAACGATGACATATTGCTCTGAGGGCAGGCCTAGAGCCGCACCCTAGCCCTTTTTTCATTATTAATAGGTCACCTAGTGCTCAACATCGATCAGTATCATGGGTCTTTGACTGAGTGGTTTCCCTTGTGTTCGACATCATCTTTCATTATCACACATTTGGATTCGTGCAATGCCTTGGTTTCCATTTGACCCTATTGGTGGATTCCTCACCTTTGTGTCAACTTTCATTATTGGTTGGTTCATAGGGTTTCTATTGTGCACTAGTTACATCTTATGTATGCCAGAAATGTGCTTCGGTTGGGTTACTACATATTTTTCATCTGATTCCTTCCACATTATTGGCCTACGGGTTACACTTGTGCTAGATTGATAAAGGATTCCTTAATTCCTTCCTTCTAGTGGATCTTTTCCTATCGAATACGACTCATTTTCTTTGGGACAAAGATCTAGAGTCCATTTAGCAGTACCTTGGGGTTTGCAGTCATCAGTGGTAGATTCCTTCGCTATCGATAGTGGGAAACCATCATTGTCCCCTGATTGATAGCTTCTTCCAAGTGTTCGACTTCAGCTCATTTATTCGCACTTGTTAGATTGTATTGGGTACCTTGACTCTCATTTTCATTATCGGTGAGTTGTCTCATGTTTGTTAACGGTATACATCAATGACTGATAATCGAACGATTTCTTATGTGGTTGACCTCAGATCATTTATTCCCATTGTGTAGAAATGTACCACGGTGGTTAGTGAAGACCTCGGGTTGCATCAACATGTCTTGGTTCACTTGTTAGTTTCTCCTATTGCTGCTAGTTGACACCATCCACCGTATTTGTTGCAGTTCTCCAAAAAGACATATTATATGCTGGCATCCGAGTTGAGATGTAGTATCATTTTATTCCATCATGTTCATTTGGTACTATTGGGATTAGTTTTTGACATCAGTGATCAGCTTCATTGATCATCTTCTTATATGTGATATTCATACATGTACTTTTTCGATCATGAACAGATGATCCATTATGTATTTTTAGTTTCTTTTGTACTTGTCCACATATTGGATCTGCCTATACTTGATATGCGGACATGCTTTAATTTTTTTGAGAATGGGTATGCTCGCCTCAAACAACAGTTTCTTTCTAATCTCTTTTGATGGCTTGGCAGGATGAATTCTTGTGAAGTCCTTCTCAGTCTCGGCAGGGTTCTTTCCATATACTTAATACATTTCGGTCATCATGTACCCCTTTTGACCTCATATAATAGGGGGCATCTATTGTAGCACCATTTACCACCCTTGGTATTTGTGATGCTTGGTTTATGGCCTAGGGCAACCCCTCCTTCCAAACTTGGTCCAAATATTTAAAAAAAAGTGTTTTATTCCCTGTACGCTACTTTGCCCTGAGATAAAAGTGTGTACACGCGAGTCAGTCAATACCCAACCTGCCTTTATATGTTAAAGCACTTAAAAAAAATTAAATTTCCTTATCTATGAATAGAGTTGATGGGTTTTACCTGTTGATTACCTCCTAATGCCCGTGGCCCAACTGTTTCCCAACAAAATAATAATTGGGAGAAGTATAAACAAACTTCTATGGGAAGGCCTTAAGTAGGAGAAGAGATAGAGTTATTATACTGAGATTATCCCTAACTGAGTCTGAAGTATCCTTGTGCTTCATGCACTTCCCCAAGTTTCAGGAAACCCTTGTTTCCTTGATTATAGATATTCTCCCTCTTGCTTGAGATATCATGGTATTGGTTATGGAAGGAGGTTGTTGAAGACTAGGATTGGAGAGATCCAAAGGATGGTTCCACTTGGAGGCGGAAGAAGAAGACTCAGGTGAATTATGTCCATGTTAGTTATAACTTAGTACAATAAAAAGAAGCGTTGTCTTGTTTCCAAGATTTACTATGTTTAATAGTGTTGTAATTCATACATGAATGTTATTTTGATGTATGATTAATCATTTTCTTATAGGATACAAAGTTAATTTCATAAAAATGCATTACCTCTATACTACTATGTATGTTCGGATTGAATTATTTTCAGGTTTTAAGAACATCAGGAGTTGCAGAGGGTCTGAACTCTGCAAGAACTACCCAAACAAAGGACATTCAGGTATGGTTGCTCTCACATAGTTTGTTTATATAAGCATTTTCCTTGAGTATGAGTGTTTCTTACTGTAATTTTCTTCTGCTCTGTTGGGGTTCCAACCCAAAGCCCTAGGGTACTTATTCTCGTAACATATATTAATGACGAACGTAAAATGATTGGACAATTTGGAATATAATGAATATATGATATAAGTTTACCATGCAGATTGGCTTGTAAGAGTATTGTTCAAATGGAAAATTCCCTTTAGAAACAAATCCATAGGTGATAAGAGCTTAGAGAACATTTGATAGTGTAAGATGATACCTCAATACCGTAAGCAAAGCCACTGCTGCCAGTAGGCATTCATAGCCTTGACAGGGTTGCCTTTTAACCCCACAAATGAGCTGAACTCCTCCTTTTAGAATGTAGATGGTTCTTCTTTTTCTTGTCGTAAAGAGACCACTATGCTAGCATGGCGACCAGATGACCATAGTTCCATTCACCAGGATATAACAAAGTGATTAGGTAGCTCCTGATGAGACCCCCTATTGTTTTCAAGACAACGTTTGATTCTTTTTCATATCTCATTATGTCCACTTTTCTAGTGGAACTTTTATTTATTAAAGAGAGGGAGGCTCATTTTCTCCTTAAGAGTCAGGGATGGTGTAAGAAGTAAGAAGATGCCAATGAGAGTTTATACTCTTATCTCCATATAATCATGTCAATGAGATTTATCCAAATGACAGTGTAAAAACATAAGCCAACATGGTTTGAAAATAATGAATCATTTTATAATGTGTCCAAAGAAGAGATGTTTAGTCAATCATTATAAAGATACACTGTATCAGCTTTGGAACAAAGATAACCATCAAAAGGCTACATGAGTCATAATGATATTGTCATTACTGTTTTTTTTTCTTACATCAAGCACAAATCCATTCAAATGGTGTTTATTCAAAATATAATGGAGAAAGAAAGAAAAGAGGGCATCATGATCGTTAAGAAAAAATCAAAACTTATTCTATTAAAAAGACAAAGAGTGTTGTTCAATTGATTTACCAGCAATTATTCAATCGTTTGAACAACAAAAATCACAAACAAAAGAATTGTTCAAATGATTTAGCAACAACTGTTCAATCATTTGAACAACAAAAATCGCAAACAAAAGTGATGTTCAATCGATTGAACAATAATCGTTCAATTGTTTGAATGGAAAAATCAAAAAACAAAATGTGTTGTTCAATCGATTGAATGACAATCGTTAAATTGTTTGACTGACAAAATCAAAAAACAAAAATGTGTTTTTCAATCGATTGAATGACAATCGTTTAATCATTTGAACGACAAAATAAAAAAATAAAAAATGTGTTGTTCAATCGATTGTACGATAATCATTCAATCATTTGAATGGAAAAATAAAAAAACAAAAAAGTGTTGTTCAATCGATTGAATGGAAATTGTTCAATCATTTGAACGATAAAATCAAAAACGAAAATGTGTTGTTCATTCGATTGAACAACAATTGTTCAATCGTTTGAACGACAAAATCAAAATAAAAAAAATGTGTTGTTCAATCAATTAAATGAAAATTGTTCAATTGTTTGAACAGAAAAATAAAAAACAAAAATATGTTGTTCAATCGATTGAACATAAATTGTTCAATCGTTTGAACGGAAAAATCAAAAAACAAAAATGTGTTGTTCAATCGATTGAACGGAAATCGTTCAATCATTTGAATGGCAAAATAAAAAACAAAAATGTGTTGTTCAATCAATTGAACAACAATTGTTTAATTATTTGAAGGGCAAAATCAAAAACAAAAATGTGTTGTTCAATCGATTGAATGAAAATCGTTTAACCATTTGAATGGGAAAATCAAAAAACAAAAATGTGTTGTTCATTCGATTGAATGACAGTCATTCAATTATTTGAATAGCACTTATCAATCAATAAAAATTCTCATATTTATATGGTAATGTCTACTCTTAATTGCAACTTAATATTTAAAGTTGTTGGGTCATCACTTCCCGCAGCTAAAATTGGCATGGAGGGGTCCTCACGTACCTACTCTTAGAAAGACTCCTTGGTGAGTGGTTTGTGATAGAGGTATACTCGGTGTCCGTTCACCTTAAAATAATGGCCAGATCCGTCAATGGTAACCAAGGTAAGAGTACCATTTTTATGAACTTCTTGAATCTCATAATGGCTAAGCCATCTTGTTTGCAACTTGCCTGGGAAATCTTGGAATCTGGAATTGTAAAGCAGTGCCCAATCCCCTTTTTGAAACATTTTCTTCTTGATAAGGCTATCATGCCATTTTTCCCTTTGTTGGTGAATTATTGTAGTCTGTTGCAAATCAAGAAGTCAAACCTCATCTAGTTTGTTAATCTACTAGAGTCGCTTGGTCTGGGGTTTTGTTAGATCCATCCCTACTCCCTGGGTCGTCCTTAGAGAATTTTATTTCGAATTCAATCGGGAAAATAGGTTCTTTGTCGAACATGAGCTGGTATGGAGAGTATCCAGTAGTATTCCTCCAAGTCTTGCGATAGGCCCACAAGGCCTTTGGTAGTCTAGCAGCCCAATCTCGTCGGTATGTTGAGACTGTCTTGGTCATAATTGCTTCAGTTACCTTATTGGTGGTTTTGACCTGCCCGTTCACCTGTGGGTGATACGGGGAAGTGATCTTGTGCATAATATAATGATTCTTGACAGTGGCAGTAATCTTATGTACTATGAATTTCCCTCCCCCATTTGTGATCACTTCTCGTGGTAACCCATATCACACAAACAGTCCAAAAAGGAAGTTAATCACAAATTCCTGTATGGGTCTTGGTAAATCTACTGTTTCCACCCATTTCATCACATAGTCCATGGAAACTAGTATATAGGTCTTCTTATTAAATGGCAGATGGAATTGGCCAATGAAGTCTAAAGCCCACCTTTCGAAGGGTTCTATGACTACTAAGGTTGCACACACATTTCATCAAATTGGCCAGGCCTGCCCATCCTTTGATAGCTATCGCAAGCCTGGGCATATTTTGTTGGGTTGTGTTATATTCTTTCCACATAGTTAACAGGTGGTTTGAGGGGTACCCGTAACCCCACTTTATGGGGTTCGGGGCAGCGCCCCAGAAAATTTTGGTTTTGGACCCTATGTTATGTTGGGCGGACCCACCTATGGTTTTGTGCATCATTTTCACACATGTTTTTTTTGGACGCGATGGTTTTCCGTCCATGGTTTTGGACGCAATGGTTTTCGGTCCATGGTATTGGATGCTTCGACATGTATAAATATGTATTGTAACATTGAAAGGAAATAATGAAAAATCAAGCTGGTAGTCCTGGTTTTGGGATCCAGTGGGAAATCTCTGTGTATATGTGTTTTATGTGTTATTTCTCTTGCATTTTTATTTTTCCTGTGATTTAGAATTCGTATGCAGGTAATTTCTGTACGGGGTTAAAACCTACATTTCGTATCAGAGTTGTTTTGGCTTCAAGGGGACGCCTTTGTTGCTGAGGGGTTTCGCTCAGGCCTGTGGTAGACCCTGTTC
>APFE031135560.1:0-11896 GCA_000404065.3 Pinus taeda
AGAAGTTATGGCCTTTCCCAATCTTCTGCTAATCACACTACAAATTCCCCAAAATCCGGCACCATCCTATACTTTTGCCTAGATTTCCGCTAACCGAGCGCCATTTGCACTGATTTCAGGGCGAAATTATCAGAGGCTTTAATTAGCCTCTAAAGCCTTAAATCTGACTTTATGGCCATCTATGGGCCACGTGCCTAGGGCTAAGGCCAACAGCCTACCCCCGCAGGTCGGCCCCCCGCTTCTCTACGCCGGTGGTCATATCGGTGCATGTGCCCAAGGGCTGGCCCCCACACGGGCTGGCCCTTTCCCGGAATGTGCATTAGTTAATATTTAAATATGGGTCGCATCCATAGTCTATTAAGACTCATGGTATGGCACATTGGTGTATGGCTATGGACTTGTGTTTTGAGGTTGCAAGTTCGACCTCCGCTGCCTCTACTTAGACTTGAACCATAATTTTGGTGAACCCTGAGCTGTCATGTGGCAGCCTTTGGCTAGGCCACGTGTCAACCCGTGGTTGGCCACCAACCCACCATTAAAAATCTGTCAAATTGCACCATGAGTATGTGCCACTTGGAACGATGTGATTCTTCGATTCCGTTGACTATTCAACCTGCCACATACACCTGCCTAGTTAATGCCACATTAGCAATACGAACTACTAACTAGGCTACCAATTTTTTTCAAAAATTCTCTTGTTTGGGAAAGTGAACAGAACATGATTCTAGGAGCACACGGTGTTCGTTGCACCGGATTCAATATGACGATCACTATGCGTTCGTTGAGGTTCCACACCAATCCGACAGCTTTGAATTTTAAGCCATTTTTTTTAACACCTCATCACCAATGCTTCCCACATTTGTCGTGAAATATCATTGTTGGCAATGTGACATACTACGTGATCTCTCACTTCGTCGAGGATCAATCGCTTGGCCTTTGCCATCTCAGCCTTGTACTTCTTGAGCGGATTTGGATCCGCGGGCATAGCTACCACACTATCGACATAAGTTTTGAGATCGTGCTCATCCAGAAGGCATGAGATCCTTGTCTTCTAGATCACATAGTTGGATGCACCCTCCAACCGATCCTGATCTCGCAACCTATTAGTTGCCATCTCTGCTAACGAAATGTCGAACTATCTCCTCTTTCCTCTCCCATTAGAGGAAATTTCATCCTAAAAGTGGCCTCCTAAGGAAAAATAGTAAAATAAGAGCTATAAATTTTGGAAGGAAAAGAAGAAAACTATTATTTTAATAGTATTTTTGGCTTATTTCAAGTGTATACACTTATTGGATACGGAATTAAATTTTGCATCCAACGAGTACCCATTATGCATACTTTTGAAAAGACCCACATTGATAAAAATTGCAAATACATTAAAAAAGTGTGTCCAACACGCTTTTTTGATGTATCTGCAATTTTTTTTTTATCAATGTGGGTCTTCTTAAAAGTATGCATAATGGGTACTCATTGGATGTAGAATTTAATTTTGCATCCAATGAGTACCCCTTATGCAAACTTCTGAGAAGACCCACATTGATAAAAAAAATGCAAATACATTAAAAAATTGTGTTGGACACACTTTTTAAATGTATTTGCAATTTTTATCAATGTGAGTCTTCTCAAAAATATGCATAATAGATACTCATTGGATGTGAAATTTAATTCCACATCCAACGAGTGTCTACACTTGAAATTTAAGTAAACCTATAAGGAGACAAGCCAAAAATACAATTAAAAAAAAAATAGTTTTTGTTCTTTTCCCTCCAAAATATTTACATGTATCTCCTTTTAAATTTAAAGTATTTTGATTGGTTTACATATTATGACATGAAAATTACGTGAAAAATTCATGGGCACTTTTAGGCTAAAATTTCCTCTAATGGTTGTTGTTGGGCTGGCCTACGCACTCCTTGCTAGAGATAGTAGATCTATTGCTCCCTGCAGCTGCTCAGCAAATGATAATTCATACTTCTTAGTTGGAAGTCCTTTGAGGAAGAATTCCCTCAATAGTGTCTCTCTTCTTCCTTCTGAAGTTTTTATGCCCCAACAACTACTGCAGGAAACTGCACCACACCAATGATCTACTCTGCTTTGATGCTTCTGTGCTACTCCCTTTGACACTAGAAAACTTCGATCTAGAAATGTTACCTCTCTGTTGACTCACTTAGAGAGAGACCTTCCTTGAAAAATTTTCCCTCCTGGCCTGGACTGCACAATCCTTCTGGGGATTCAATTTTTTGCCTGCGCAGCACTTCGACCTTCCTTCTCTTCAACGTTGGGCTCTTTCGACTCTGCTCTCTTGGTTCACCCTGTAGCTCTGATACCATGTGAAAATTTGGAAGCCCAAATTTCTACTGCAACAACTGATTAAGTTATTTCTATTTTTTAATTACAAAAAGAATTATTTACTGGATCCTACATCAAATACCAAAACTAATACACTGCAGTCTTCACAAATTAAATTAAATGTGGAAACAAGAAAACGAGTAATAAAGAAATACACAACACATTACACCGTTCTTTTTGGACAAATGTCCCTGAAAAAACCTCGTGCGAGAAAACTGGTGCAACAACTGAAGATTTGTATTATTAAGCAGTTGTTTTCTGAATACAATTCGTTGGAAGCCCAACTAGCTATCTGATACAGAGAGAAAGTGGACGAAAAGAGTAGTCAGATTATCTCACCTTGTCACTGGAAGAACCGACATTGATTTGCACTGGAGGTGAGCCTTTGCATTGCCTCTACACAGTTTTGTGTCACTCCTACACAGTCACTGTGTCATTGGAGCGGGGAATGCGTTGCACCTTCTTCTGATCCTCTGTTGGCTGGAAACTTCAGCTCTCAGGCCTCCCAGTCTCACATTCTGGCTCCAGCACTAGATCTTGACTATTCCTCAGCAGAATTTTGATCTCCCTCTAAATCTCTTTGCTGCCACAACGTGTTAACCTCTCTGGATGCCTTTATGCCCTCTCTGCCTTGTACTCTCTAGTCCAGGAAAATTTCCCCAGGAAACTATCCTTGCCCCTCACTACCAAAAATCTCCTCAATCGATTCCCTAAAAATTATTTTGGTTTTTTTTATGATAAATTTGATCTCTTGATCTCTCTCTAATTTAATTTCCAAATGCCCATCAAGCCTCCTCTTATAATTTTCTTGTTGAGAACCAACGACCTAGATTGGATTCTAATCAATGGCTTGATCATTTTGGCTTGATCCTCGTCTTATTTTAGAAGTTTCACCCTTAGTTTAATTAATACTCTTTAATTATTTTAATTTCCTAAGTTTAGACTTAGGCACCCATTAAAAATAGTTAATTATTTTAATAAAATTGTCTTTGAGTGGAATTTCCCAAAGCGATTTCTAGGTATTGTCAAATACATGTGTTCTAGCCTCCCTGTGAATTTTCAAGCTTAGAGAACATTCGATTCTACCATAAATCAACAATCTCAACCCGTTGAAGGTCATTTTCTCAACTCTGAAGAGATCCTGCAACATTGAACCTGCAAATTCAAACTTCTTGAGAAACAACTTCGAAATTCTTACTATAATGTGAACTTGGCTCTAATACCATTTAGAAATTTGGTGATAGAATTGCAACTGCTCAGGAAATTTTAATCTAAATAGAGAGACACAATTCTACTCTATTGATCTGTGGAATTCAATTCACAATTTAGAGCAACAATCTTAGACATGCTAAAAGAAATAACACACGTGCACAATATTTTTTTTAGGGGAACCCAACTAGGAAAAACCCCTCAAGCCTCTTTGCATTGATAAGAAGAATAGAGATGTATTACAATTGCTAGCTCAGTCTGAGCTCAACCTACAAGTGAATAACCTATATCAATGTTCAATGAAAAGCTCTGACTCAGACTTAGTCAATTTTGGCCTTTACTTGAGCCCCTATTTCCTTGCACAATTCCTAGATAATTAGACCCTCTTTTTTAGGAATTTTCCTCCAATTGATTGCATAATTCCCAAGGTTTGATCATCTACCCTCTTGCAACCCCTGTACACTCAAACTAGTTTACAACTGCTTGTTACATTAGCTTGAAATCTCCACCACAGTTTGGAACTCAAATTCTCTACATGCACTAGTTATTTTAGGCTAATTGATCAGTTAACTAGATAATCATTGAGTTAAACTATTGTCTCACTGCACAACTAACCCTCCACTAGTTCCTCCAACTATTAGAACTAGTTTAACTAAAATCAATTAGATATAATTGAACTAGATTACAAAAATTTAGCAAACACACATGCTCAACTGATAGCCAAGCTCTCTAACTCAAATTTACTGAGCTAATTAAGTGACAAGAGCCATGTCACACAAGTTAATTGCATCCAAGTTGTTTATTGATGTGGAAATTCGAATTTTCTCAATTTGACTAAGGCAAAATCAAATTGAGACTTTCTTGTTGCATTTTTTCAACACATTTGGTGCTAGATCTATTTAAATTTGAAAGAACATAGTTTCAAGACTAGATTCAAGTAATCACAATAAAACCTTCAGGAGATTCATAATCTAAAATAAGTACTAAACCTATTGTTGAGCTAATTTATGTACCTAAACTAACACAATTATTTCTTATCAATCCGGGTTGTTTATGCTTTGAGGCAAGTTCACTATATGTGAAGATCAGATATAATCAAACCTTGAAAGATAAATTATTCAAAAGCTTAAAGCAATACATCTTACAACTCTAATTCAACTAGTTTAAAATAGAGGAAAAATATTGAGATGGTTCTTGACTCAAGAAGTCCACCTTTGCCTCAACTATCACTTAGTGAATTAGAGATTAAAATCAAGAACTTAAAATGGATAAATTGTTAATGAAATAAGATCTTAACTCAAGAAACACATAAAGTATTTCATTATAATTTATTCATCTCAATACCAAAATCACAATAAGAAACTACTTGCATGCAAACCAAAGAAACTAGTTGTAATTCATCATTTTAGTAGAAGAGATGCTCAACTTGAACACTTGTGTTTCTTCAACTTAATAAAGTGATGAATAAGATAAGAACTAAAGCAATCAATCACCATGCATGAACCATAAAGCAATCTGAAATAAAGCTTTGAAAACCAGTTCTACACTAAACAGATTACAAGAAATGAAACTAGTTAACAAGAAAGTGTACTTAGCTTGGAGTGGGGGCCGTCCACCCTTGCCTTGCACACTTGAGAAGTGATATCAGAAGTTCAAATCAATTACACATCCATAGCATTGAGCAGCAAAATGATAATAGCACAAGTCTTCAAATTAACTCCTCAATCCAAAAGTGTCACAGCATAAAAGTATAATAAGTCAATACATAAGCCATCAAAGTTGTGGCTCTTAAATAAGAAGTCTTATGAAACAAATTGATCTACATTCACTCTAACAAACCCATCTACTCTAATCCATCCATCCAAGTCGAATTCACTACTCCCATCCCAAGAAATATGACCAATCCCATGGAATCTCAAAACTGCCCTATTTCTATGAGATTTCTGAATGACTAATCATGATTGACTAGCACCAAATGGGCCTAATAAAGCTTGTTCTGTTTGAACCAAGCATAGGTGGCTTAGTCCTAGTTCCCAAGCTTTCCATTTATGTATTCAATTCATGCCCAAGTGTCCTGCAACCACATCAACCATAGAGTGATTATGGGAATTTCTGAATCTGTCAAATTTGCACTTAAAATCAAACTTTCATAAAAACTTTAGAAATTGACAAATTAAAGCTAAATACCTAAATGGATATCAAATATACATCAAAATGGAATGAATGAAGTGAAAATGGATGATAAATATATGGTTTAGTAAGTTTCTTAGAGCAAAATAAGACCAAAACTAAGGCCCAACACCTATTGTTTGAGTCAACAATATGAGATAAAGAATCTTGTGATATTGTTGGAACTAGAAGTATTGAAACTAAAGGACTAAAGCAATATGAAATAATTAGTCACCTTATGAAGAGCACCTTGATTTGGCATCTATGGAACTAGCAGTACCTTTGAAGGCGGTCTTTGGCTTTGCCATCCTTGGAGTTTTTCACTCTTGAATGTAGCAAGAATATCATGCCATCTTGAAGAAGCCTTTGTAGCATACTTTTTGTGATCTTGGAAGACTAAGGTATGTAGTCCTTGAGGTGCATATAATTTTTTTTATTTATATAAGGTCTAACTCAAATTGGATTAGGGTTTTGAGATCTTCTTTTTGGTTCTAGGGTTTGTAGCCTTCATATTGTTGGATATTGTTAGCATCTAAGTTCTAGTAATCCCTATTTTGTATTTGGAAACCTTAGTCAAAAGAGAAATCCTAAACCTATTCTATTTTGTTTCCTCATAGAAACCCTAGCTTTTGATCTCTAGGGTTTGTAGGTAGTCTAAGGAGAAATGGCAAACCCTAGTGAGAGTAGATTTGAATTTGAGATTCAAACCCTGGGGTTAATGTTTTGAAAGTTAATATCAAGAGACTTAGGGTTTGCATCTGGAAAACCTAGGAATTATCCCTCTCTAAAGATTCCACGAAATCCCTAGATTGTAATCATTCTCTTGTACTTGTAATCATTTCAGTAAATATTGTAGGTACATAAAAGAAATGTTGACCTTATTCCATGAAGAGAGTGATGAATGAATAAAAGAGTAACTTGAGGGAACTCTTTCAAAGGAAGCCCTACAAGTTTTGTAAATGAAGCAAATCAAGGTATGTTTAAGATTTGTAGCATGTCTCTGTCATATAAGAAGGTACAATTGCTTAAATTTTTCTTTATATTAATGGCTCTCTCGTGTCTATGGTTTTTCTATAGAATCATAAATATTCTTATATTGTTAGGGTGTTTGATCTTTAGGTTAAATCAACCATGGTAATAATTATATTTTTCCATTTGTTCAATTTGAAACCTTATACTTTTAGGGTTTGTTGCTAGTATCTAGGGCATACGATAAAACACCAAGGGTTTGATGATATTATATAGGGTTTATGATAAAAACCCTAGTAAAAGTTGAAATAAGATTCTAGGATGTGAAAAGGAAACCCTAGATGTAAATGCTTCTGCAATGGTTGAAACCCTAACATGGTTTAGTTGTTGGATATCTAAAGTTTAATATTAAAGTTTTGATGATGGTATCTAGGATTTGTGACAAAACCTTAGCAAAGGTTATTGTAAAGAGTCTATGGCATGAAAGTGTAAACCTCGTTGATTATGGTTTTGAATATCTAAAAGTTTTGGTAACCATAGATGCTCTCCTTGTGATAACATGTCAACCCTAGTTTGATAAATTTAATTTCATGCTCTTGTACATATATATTTGTGTTCTTGGTTGTACATGTTGTCGAGATTTGCAGGCACGTGGTTTGCAAGAGGTTATAAAGAGGTATGATTACCTCATACTTGATGATGATCTTATGATGACAATGAACATGATGGAAAGAGGGAGATACAAGAACCCTGATGACATTGAAGGAATGATGTATTGGAAGGTCAAAGTTCTTCGATGATTCGATGATGCAATAGAAAGAGTCGGTGTTGCTAGAAGAATAAACTTGTTAATGATGGACTTATCCCCCCAAGATGAGGGGGATGACATGATTCTCTTATTCATGTACGAGGCCAAGACTAATAGTGGTACATTTAATGAAAGTCATGAGGAAAGAAAGAGATTGGAGATTAGCTATTTTTGTTTGATGATTCATGAACAAAGACTTGGTTTTTTGAGAAGTAATGAGGTTGTGTTTGGTGTTGCTTGAGAAGGTTGGAAAAGGAAGCTTTTGTTGAGATTTGTTTGGATATTATGATGAACTAAGCAACATCAAAATGATGGTAGAACCTGGATTTTATGCTAGCATATTGATAGTAAAAACCAATATATTGGAAGTTTGATATTGATTGGGGTTGTGAGGCTATAGTATGTTCTGATGGATGAAAAAGTAGCTAATGTGGTGATCTCTAGTTTTTCATTTGATAAGCATGCTTAGATTGATTTGGTTGAGAGGGAGAGATGAGTAGCTTAGGTTGTGTGCCTGTATGATGGTACTTGGGAGGACATCTTGGCTTGGTTAGTATTGAGATCTCAGTTATAGTTTGGCCTTGTTGATGTCTAGATCCTGGAGTGGGAGGGTATCTTGGTCTTGATGATATGTAGCTATGTTTTAGTGATATCTTGACCTTGATGATACCTATATCCCAATGAGGGTTGGAGTCTTAGCATGGAGGCCTAGATGGTATCCATATCCAGTTGGATTGATACTAGGGTTGTAGTCTAATGGTACCTAGAGTGGCAAGTTGCCTTGATGACACTGTGTCCCTATTGAGTGAGTTTCTTAGTAGGTAACCTTGATGACACTTGATTGATACCATGACAATTTTTTGCCTTCATGGTATCTAGCATTGTATATGTTATTGTACTCTTCTTGGAACACTTCAAATTGAGGTCATCCTTGTACCGATTAAACAAATATGAATACCTCCCTAGTTAAGAGGGAGTATTGAAAATTTAACTAGTATTGGTATTCATAATTGTATTTGGTTCATGATGTAATTCTTATGTATTTGTCAAAAGAAAGAAAATTCTGAAAGAAAAATAATTATTTTTATAAGCATGGGTTTCATGCTCTATTTATTATGTTTCTAGGTCAAGGCAGCATTGTGTGCTTCTAGGGTTGAGTCACGAGTCATTGTCATAGTCATCATGTAAAAGACCCTTCTTCGGCTTATTATGCCAAAGAAAGAGAAATTATTTCATGTAATTTGGTCTTGTAAACCTCCTCCACCAAGTCAATTTTTCCTATCCTCATATCAACCTCATTAAGGAGCTTCAACCACTATATATAGTTGTGCATTTGACCTATTGTGAGGCAATCCAGGCAAGAGACTCTATCTGTAGTTTCTAAGTGAAGAAGAAGTGTGAAGGGCCTAGAAAGGAAGGAGTCCAAGTGAAGAAGAGAGAAACCAAAAATATGCTCTTATTATGCCACATGTGCGAAGAAATCTAAGTTAGAAGAATGAAATTGCAAAGCCGAAAGTGCAAGCTGAATTTTAGAATTATAGAGAGGGTCGAGACCCTTATTGACTTATTTTAAGGAGTTGACATGTGTTGATTATTGAAGAAATTGACTAGAGTTTGACTAATCCTCTTGGAAGGCTGACTTGGTGGATTGAAGGAGGTCATTGGCTTGGTCAAAGAATCTTGGTTGTCTCATTTGATTTGGCTCTTGAAGAAGAGAAGACATTTTGGTTGGGTTTTCCCCTAAGAGGGGTTTTTCCCTAGCTGAGTGCCTACATCTTGTGTTCTTGTCTTTGTGATCTTCATTGTTTTGGCAATTGCCTTGATGATAAAAACTTAATAATAGAAGAAGAATTAATAAGAAATCACAAGAAATTTCCATGTTAAAAAGAAACTGTTAAAATTGGAAACTAGGGCCAAAATCCATGTGGGTCATCTTATTTATGGCAACTGATATTTTTACTGGATCCCTCACATAGAGAGGTGTAGGATTGATCTAAATATCATACGATTCTATCAAGTATTCATGGAGTTATGAATTTATTTATGTTATAAGACAAATTGCCAAGTCAGCCAACAACTTGTGTAGGCTCAGAAGCCCAATAGTCATGTCTACTCATCATCTACGTTTTAGTATAAATAGAAGAGGACTTGAATTGTGAGACACACTCTTTATGTGATCTCTTCCTCTCCACGTCTTGGGTTTTTGGTGAACTAGAGACATTAAAGAGTACATTGGGCTAAGTGTATGATGCCCTAGCCACAGTTCAAATGTACCCTAGTCGTAGTCAAGGGAAGGCTCCTATCCTCTATCTAAAAGAGCTCCAATACACAGTCAATGTGATGCCCTAATCTGCTGACAAGTGATGCCCTAATCCGTTTTCCAAGGAGACTGTTAGATGCAGCAAAAGGAGACTCTAATTCGTTGTTAAGGAGAGGCCTAATCCGCAGTAAAGGGAGGCTTGATACGCAATAGAGGAGGCTCTTATCTGCATCAACAAGAAGGCCCTAACTTGTTGTCATAAGGAGGCTCCTAAACCGCAGTCTAGAAGTGACCCTTAGCCACAGCTAAAGAACACCTAGTCACAGATATAACAAGCCCTAATTCACAGCTAAGGAGAGACCTTTAGCCGCAACTAAATGAGTCCTACCGCAGCAAGAAGAACCCTGAAACAAGCATGAATTGCTGAAGGTAACAGTGCAGAGATAGAGGTTGTTCCTAGGCTTGGGTCAAGGACTATTTGCAAGGCAAAGGAGCTACAACATAAGTTGAGACTGTGCGTAAAAGAAATCTGCCATAAAGGTTTTGATGAGATCAGCATAGGTATGCAAATTCGGTGCTAGAAGGTAATGACAGTAAGCCATGTTCTTACATTGCTGCATTGATGGTTATTGGAATTTGTTTGGTGGAAGACCGTAAGCCTATCTTACTCCTAGGCTAGGCCACATGTCATAGCCAGCATCAAAGGGTTGCACAAGCTAGACCTTGACAACATGACAGTAGTGTAGTCTCACCTTGGTGCATCACAGCCTTTGAAGGCCTTTATTGTTGACTGAGTGAAAGATAAGGGATGAAGGTTGATGCCCTAAGTCATGAAGTAGTGACAGCTAGTGCAGCTAGAATTCATCAACGTTGACAAGTGCAACTGATGATGTGTGTAGCATAACAGGCATTGCATATCAGCGATGTGTACAACATTAAATACAAATCCATACATTGAGCTCAGTGATGTTTGAGTACACCACTGAGAAGATGAAGCACAACATAGTGTAGCAAGATGAGGAATTGTATCACGGTAATGGGAGCAGCTCAGTGATGGGAACAGCTCTGTGACTAGGTGCAACACCATGACGAAATGCAACACTACGATAGGTGAAGCAATCACCTTGGAGAATCAATTGAAGCAATATGTCTTCAACTGATCTCATGCAGATATCAAAAGTAAAAATGTTGACTTCTATTGTAAATGTACTATCTCTCTCTCTTTCTCTGCTGAACTTTGAAGAACATAAAAGAAGAATTGATCAAGGGTTCCCGACATTGGGGTTTGTCCCTGGCTAGCGCCATATCTTGTGTCCTCTTGTCTTCGCTTGTCTTCTGCGATCTATATTTATGTTCTATCTGCAGTGTAATTTAATGCTGATGTGATTGCTAATTTAGAAAAGATATTGAGCTAACTATGAAAATTGAAATAAATTGCTCTAAGCATAGAACATACCTAAAATTAGCATGGTATCAGAGTTGAGGTGAAGACAATGCCCAAGCAAGAGTGAGAGAGGAATCACTGAAGACAGTTGGGAAAGGACAAAAAGGATCAGTGGATTCCTCATCCCTCTTCAAATTCACCAAGGGTGAAGTCGAAGCAAAGTATATTATCGGAATGGCGTAGTGGAAGTTTCAGATGGCCTACCTAAAGATCACTTCATTGGGAAGTTCAAATCTAAGGGTGGAAGGAAAGGCAGATGCCTTGGTTGCAATAAGTTCGGCCATTATACGAAGGAGTGTCCAAATGGCAGAGGCACATCTCTTGATGAAGATAACAATCATTCCAGGGACATCTTCAATGATCAAAGGAATGACAGGTAATGCAGGTCATCAAGGAAATGAAAGCAAGGAACCCCAGGTATGAAGAATCAAATGTTATTTCTGATAAGATAAAGAAGCATTATCTTGTATTAGCCCTCTCCTTCAGATTCTTTGGGAATCTGGCTTATTGATTGTAGTGCTTCAAGACACTTCATCGGATAGATGGGTGCACTCTCTAATTTGGTAGAGATGGAAACAATCGTGGGATTATACTTGGAGTCGATGCCACATATCCCGGAAAGGGTGTAGGGAATGTTATCCCTCAATTGAATGAGGGTAACTCAATTCATTTACAAAATCTCTTTTAT